>JAODAL010005597.1:0-141867 GCA_025379985.1 Phyllomedusa bahiana
CAATACAACAGTAACCAACTACAACACTGATCTACCTCACAAAGCACTGCTAGCAATGACTAACAAAACCACAATTACCAGCGCAAAATACTGACCAAATGATTCTGGATATATAATATCCACATTTATTAATATACTTACCAGCCACACCTATTCCCCTCCTTCCTGGCTCGCCAAATATGTAAGAAATATGAATTATTATTAACAATATTAATATTCAAGAATACTAATATTGAACAACAACAATCTAGATTCTCAGGGGACGGTAAGCAAAGTAAAAGCACGCCAACAACAAATGTAATAAAAAAAGAGATTATATATTATCCAGAATGAAATGGGGTACAATGGGGTAAAAACATTAAAATCATGCACCACACAAGGTTATAAATGATAAATCAAGTACAGGGAAAAACATATATATTAACCATAACATATAAACCTTTTACAAAACACACCCTGGGAAAAACACAGCAACCAGCACAGAAATTGCAAACAATTATATCACAAACTGTGAAACAAACAACAACAATAATTTCATATATGGAGATCTATGAGTATATCTACCAGATCTAAAAAGGTTCCCTTCTGGTGACTTCTAAGAGTTCCCCTATAACCTTTCCATGTCTTTTTTACTCAGATCTCAATTTGCCCTTAAGGGGCTAACACATCTTTCTCCCTTTGATAAGTTTTGGGCAATAACTTTCTATGTTTCAATTTTTCCCATCCTGATATTTCTCTTGTGATTAGTCCTGGGGCAATAAACACTTCTATGTTTATTGTGTGTCCATCCTGTTTTAGGCCATTTCCCCCTGTGGGCAAATTATACAGTATACACCTGCACACTATGTATAAGCACTCTTCATCAATAAACCCCTCTGATTGCCTCCTGTTCACCTGGGATCATTCGTTCTAAGAGTGCTTTCACACGGTGCGTTTTTGGTGCATTTTTTATGCATTTTTTCAATGCTTTTTTTTTGTGCAGTAAGGCACAGCAATTAATGTTGTACATTGCTGCACAAAAATCGCAGTAATTACCGTGATTTTACCGCAAATTTTCCGTGATTTGTGCCGCGATTTTTGTGCAGCAATGTACAACATTAATTGCTGTGCCTTCCTGCACAAAAAAGCATTGAAAAAATGCATAAAAAATGCACCAAAAACACACCGTGTGAAATCACCCTAAAGGCAATATGCCTTCTGTGTATATCCTGCATATGAAGGCTTTTGATCACTCCATTTGTCTAAGGCAATGACCTGTTTACATCCTGCTTGATTTAACCACTTGTAATTAACTATAGAAACCATTTCCAGGCCAGTCAGTGATACTTATAAATTCTCAATTTACAATTACATATACAGTATAAGTTTAATATACAACCTCAATTCCAAAAAAGTTGGGACACTAAACAAATTGTGAATAAAAACTGAATGCAATGATGTGGAGGTACCAACATCTAATATTATATTCAGAATAGAACACAAATCACAGATCAAAAGTTTAAACTGAGAGAATGTATAATTTTAAGTGAAAAATATGTTGGGACCATGCCGATTTTACCACTATGTGGCATCCCCCCTTCTTCCTACAACAGTCAACAGACGTCTGGGGACAGAGGAGACCAGTTTCTCAAGTTTAGAAATAGGAATGCTCTCCCATCCATGTCTAATACAGGCCTCTAACTGTTCAATCGTCTTGGGCCTTCTTTGTCGCACCTTCCTCTTTATGATGCGCCAACTGTTCTCTATAGGTGAAAGATCTGGACTGCAGGCTGGCCATTTCAGTACCCGGATCCTTCTCCTACGTAGCCATGATGTTGTGATTGCTGCAGAATGTGGTCTGGCATTATCTTGTTGAAACATGCAGGGTCTTCCCTGAAAGAGATGATGTCTAGATGGGAACATATGTTGTTCTAGAACCTGAACATTGCTCTCTGCATTAATGGTGCCTTTCCAGACATGCAAGCTGCCCATGCCACAGGCACTCGTGCAACCCCATACCATCAGTGATGCAGGGTTCTGAACGGAGCGTTGATAACACCTTGGGTTGTCCTTGTCCTCTCTGGTCCGGATGACATGGCGACTCACTGTTCCATAAAGAACTTCAAATCGTGACTCATCTGACCACAGAACAGTTTTCCATTTTGCCACACTCCATTTTAAATGACCCCTGGCCCAGTGCAAACGGCTGAGCTTGTGAAGCTTGCTTAGAAATGGCTTCCTCTTTGCACTGTAGAGTTTCAGCTGGCAACGGCGGATGGCACGGTGGATTGTTTTCACTGACAATCCTTTCTGGAAGTATTCCTGAGCCCATTCTGTTATTTCATTGACAGTGGCATTCCTGTTTGAGGTGCAGTGACGTTTAAGGGCCCGGAGATCACGAGCATCCAGTAGAGTTTTACGGTCTTGACCCTTACGCACAGCGATTGTTCCAGATTCTCTGAATCTTTTGATGATGTTTTGTATGGTTGATGATGATAACTTTAAAGTCTTTGCCATTTTACGCTGGGTAACACCATCCTGGTATTGCTGCACTATCTTTCTGCGCAACAATGGTGGAATTGGTGATCCTCTTACCATCTTGGCTGATACGGCCTGGGCCTGCTCAGTCTTCCACGATCGAATGACAACGCGTTGGATTCAAATCAAGGTTTGATCATAATGAATTTTTTATTGACTTACAATGCCTTTTAAAGGTTTTAGGCGTGTCCATTAAAACAGGCGGTTACATCAAACTCCAATCAATGATACAGCGTCATTATGAACCGACCAATAAGGATTCATAAGGTGTACCTTGCATTACTATTAATTAGGTTCATTACAATATTTTATAATATGCTGATGACTCATGACATGTTATAATGATTAATTTGAAATAACATTTCACCTAGATACAATTCCTGCATCTGGGACATTTTGGATCACTCTGACACAAAAATCTGTGGTTATACAAACAGTATGCCTTCTAAAGTCAATAGCGTGATGTTCTAAATAACATGTTTTTATACTGAAGAGTCAGCTGTCAGAATTAATGAATTTGACTTAGTATAGCTAGTTAAAATGGCTGACAATTTAAAATGGATGCCTTAATTATCAACTTATATAGCAGTTACAATTTCCACAACATTTCCTCTCTCTTGATAATTACATAATATTCATTTTAATTTCAATATGTAGTACCCCTGAGATTCATTCAAAAGGGGTGTCTCTTGTTGCTCCTCAGCAACAGTATTGATATTAAATTCATAATATTTTGACCTTTAGCCCTTTTTTGGTCCTTTAAAAACTTTCCTTTGGTACCCCAAATTTACTTTGATAAGGGATCCAGTTTAAAAAAACCCCACTAAAAAAATGGGGGGGTGCAGATGTTTGTTTGCCCGCTAAACCACCCCCCGATCCCAAACTCCCCCAAATTTGGGCCCTGGATTCAGCAAAAAAACCATCTTCCTACTGGGCCTTTTGTCATGTTCTGCTCAAACCCTTTTTCCCTTTAACTCAAGTATTTTTTGGGGCGTTTTAAAGTCTACTCTGACGGGAAAAAATTGGTGTTAGGGTTTTTTCGCAGGCGGGGCCCAATGATAACACAGGCCCCACGCGACTCGCGGTAAGAAAATCAAAACACCGGTGTTTTGATTTAACCCTTTGGTGAAATTTGGGTTTTGGTTTTTAAAGGGTATTGAAGGGCATCAAAATTTTCTCTCGGGTGATTTGTAAAAAAAGTGTTCTTAGCTGCTCGGGGTTGGTGTGAAATTGTGTATTCCCTGATTATTCCTGCAAAGGGGGAATGGACAAAGGCTGACCCTAAAGGGGACTGGATTAAACTTGAAGGGTTGTGGTCCCCCGTTTTTTTTTTGGGATGTTTTCTTGGAAATTTTGATCGATGTCGTTTTCCCTCTTGAGAGGGGGGACCATGTACCCATTGTAAATCTTAAAAATATTTAACATGTCCCCATCCATATAGGGAAAAGAAACTTGTATGAAAAAACCACATCTTTAATACTTTGTTGAGAATGATGTTTTTTCACCCCCAAAAAATTTGTAAATTAGTCTGTGTGCTATTCTGATTAATCCCCAAAAAGGGGGGTTTTGTACTCTGGGGGTTGGAAAAACCAGTATACTTGGAAAGGCCTTTGTTTGGGGGTTTTTCCAACTCTTTGGTACTAGAGTAAAAATTTGATCCTTTAAATTTAATTTTTATAATTTCCCTTGGGGGTTTAAATTCCATGATTGGTTATTTTGGATTTCCCGAAAATAATTTGAAACTTTAGCATGTGTGCCTACTCCTAAGGGATGAGTTGTTGTGCGAAACACTATCTCTAAAGTGTCAATCTATGGGAATGTACCCCAAAAAACCCGTGTTTTTTAGGTTTACCCCGTTGATCTGGGGGGTGTTGAAAACCCGTCCCCATATGGATAAGAGTTTTGGGGTTTTTTCATTTAAAAATCTCGTTCTGCAAACCCACCATTTGGGGGTGAAGGAAAAATCTGCAATTGGGGAAGGCAATTTTTGGTTATTAAAACCCGGAAAGGAAAAAGAGTTTTTCTGGGGAATTTTTGTTTGTGTATTTCCTTAAAAAGAGCTCTTCAAACGGGACGGGGTGGAATAAAAGGATTTGATTGTGAGGGTACCGGGGGAGTGTGTGCAAAACCCAAAAAGTCTTGTAAACCCGTCGTTTAGCTTGGTGTTGTGCATTTTAAGTTGTTTGTTTTCCCATTTTTTGTAAGGTTCATGTAGGTTCTTTTAAAAACCCTTTTTGATGTTTCCAAACTGATTTATTTAAAAACCCCAAAATTTTCACCCGCCTCGTAACCCCTTAGGTTACAGTAATGATTTAAAGCAAAAATTTTTTTTAATTTTTGTGCCTTCCCGGGGCCCGGGAGACATTGGGCATTCTGAGTAAACTCTTTTTTTTACCAATCATGTTGTCCAAATTTACCTTTAAATTTGTTTTGATTGGTCTTCCAGCTGTTTTTGCTTTATGCTCAATGTAATTTTTTCCAGCCCCCTTATTGCATTTTTTCCCAACTTTTTTTTGGTTTTTTGGGGCCCCATGTGAAATTTGGGGAAACAAACATATTTTTTTTTTCAAATGTTTTCAAATTTTTAGATTAAAAAATTTTGATCTGTATCGGGGTTTTTTTTCTGAAAAAAATTTTTTGATGGGTTTGGGACCTCCACATCATTGCATTCCGTTTTTTTCACAATTTGTTTAGTGTCCCCAAAATTTTTTGGGGGTTAAAGGGGTTTTAGATACATTTCCCTTTTTTAAAAACCCCTTTTTGGTTAAAATTTTCCCTTTTTGTATATCTTACAAAAAGGTTTTTGTTAAAAAATCTTTAAAATTTTTTTTTTTTAAAAATTTTGAACATCATTTTTCCCTTTTGTGAAAAACCATAGAAGAAAAAATTCCAAATGCAAAAATTTCAGTTTTTTTTATTTAAATTTTATGTCCCCCAATAAAAGTAATCAAAAAAAGGGCCAAAAAACATTCCAAAAATTTGGGACCCAAAAAAAAGTACACTTTAGCCCACAAAAAATGCACACTCACTCAAGTCCATAGGCACCTTCAGCAAAAATTTGAAAAACATAAGAAAACCTTACATGCTTGGTATTGCCAGATTTGTATCAATTTATAGAATACAGATTAGACATCATTTATATCAAGGTTTGAACGCTATAAAAACAAAACTCCCACAAACATGACACAATTAAGTTTTTTTTTCACATTTGCTCAATTTAGAATTTTTTTTGCGGTTTCACAATATTTTATATGATACAGTGGATTACACCATTAGAAAGTATATCTTGTCCCTAAAAATAAAAGCCCTCATATGTCTCTGTAGATGAAAAAAACAGCTATGGCTCTGGTGATACGGGGAGAGAGAAATGAACATGACAAAAAAACAATAGGCTGTGGCAGGAAGGGGTTAAACACGTCCTGTCACCCTTTGGATCATTTGGTGGTAAGCTGGTCCCCTGTCCATCCACTCACACATCTCCATATACTTATAATAATTTATGCCAGAAAGTAGCTTGTTGCTCCATCCTCGTACATCTTCATAGCCCATGTTCACATCTAATACATCATTGGCACATGGTGCTCCACAGTTTCTTCGCCACTTATCACAATGGCGCCATTTTTACACTCACAATACATTTCCACCACAACAGCACATCAACAGTTCACAAACTGCGCGGTTTCAGAAATACTGCCACCCTTGGTCCAAATGATCATCCCATTTTGTAGAGACAGCTTATCACACCTTATATACCCTCCAAGCCAGCTCATCACACGTGACTTCCTCCATTGCGCAGACAAACAAAGGAGGTAGTAGACATAATAATAGTAGTCATAATATATAGCTATCTATATTTTATTATATATTATATATATCTATATATATATATAAATACATAATTATATATATATATATATTATACTTTTTATATAAATATATTTATATTTATATATATATATACATATTACCATATATACTTGAGTATAAGATGTGCTGATAAAGCCGTCCTCGGCTTACACTAGAGTCACCTTTTGGCATCCGGGTGCTGCTCTGGGAGCGCATACAGCAGACCCTCGAGTTACCCGCCGGAGCCCGGGCACTGCCATGGCCATGGCCTATACCTGCCTATGGGGAACATTTACCTGCCTCTGCCTGCATTTTCCACCCTAGGCTTATACTTTGGAGATTGTAAGCCTTTGCGGGCAGGGTCCTCTCTCCCTCTGTATCAGTTGTCATTTATTGTCACCATTGTACTTGTTTGACATATGTTATGTATGTAACTCCCTTTAATGAAAAAAAAATAAAAAAAACCCCCCCAAACCCCCCCCCCTTTTTTTTTTTTTTTTTTCCCCTTGCAGGTTGGAATCCGAAAGGTGCATGCCAGGATCCTGGCTAGGATATATACGTCATTATATACCCTGCCTGCTGCTGCCGCGTTACAAGGGAGTAAGCAAAAAGTAGGGTGGGTCCTTACTCCCCATGTTCCACTCCAGGATTTGCCTGGCCTTTATAAGTCAGCATGTAAGCTGAATAGGTGTGGCTACAACACCAGACTACCTTTGTGTCTAGGGAGGAGACATGCTGGTGAACCAGCGTCTGTCACCCCTTTGCTGAGGTGCTTACAAAGTGATAGTGAGTACTGTTATGTTAGTTAAGCTCAGACTAGCAGGTTTCGTTTTGTTTATGTTGTGCATGCCTTGCACTTGTTTTTCATACCTGAGTTACCGTTTAATAAAAATACAGAGGACCTATATTTGCACCCGAAGTTCTGTCTCTGTGTCTCTGCCTAAAGATATAACATGTAATTCCAGAGCTGTAAAAGCTCACTATGTATATGTATATATATATATATATATATATATATATATATATATATATATATATATACACACACACACAGATACAGGGTGGGCCATTTATATCGATACACCTAAATAAAATGGGAATGGTTGGGGATATCAACTTCCTGTTTGTGGCACATTAGTATATAGGAGGGGAAAAACTTTTCAAGATGGGTGTTGACCATGGCGACCATTTTGAATCCAACTTTATTTTTTCCAATAGGAAGAGGGTCATGTAACACATCAAACTTATTGAAAAACAATGGTGTGCTTGGTTTTAATGTAACTTTATTCTTTACAAGTCATTTACAAGTTTATGAACACTTATAAAATGTGTTCAAAGTGCAGCCATTTGTGTTGGATTGTCAATGCAACCCTCTTCTCCCACTCTTGACACACTGATAGCAACACCGCAGAATAAATGCTAGCACAGGCTTCCAGTATATGTTGTTTCAGATGTTGCACATCTCGTAATTTTACAGCATAGACAATTGAATTCAGATGACTCCAAAGATAAGTCTAAGGGGGTCAGATCGGGAGACCTTGGTGGCCATTCAACTGTCCAACGACAACCAATCCACTTTCCAGGAAACTGTTCATATAGGAATACTCGGACCTAACACCCATAATGTGGTGGTGCACCATCTTGATGGAAAAACTCAGGGAACGTGCCATCTTCAGTGCATAAAGAGGGCAACACATCATGTAGCAATTTTAGATATGCAGTGGCATTGAGGTTTACATTGATGAAGAATGGCCTCACTATCTTTGGACCCCATATACCACACCATACCATCAATTTTTGTGTCCCAACAGTCTTGGAGGGATCTATCCACTGTGGGTTAGTGTCAGACCAATAGTGGTGGTTTTGTTGGTTAACTTCACCATTCACAAAAAAGTTTGCCTCATCACTGAACATAATGTTCTGTGTAAACTGAGGGTCCTGTTCCAATTTTTGTTTTGCCCATTCTGCAAATTCAGTGCACCGATATGGGTCATCCTCGTTGAGATGCTGCAGCAGCTGGATTTTGTAAGGGTGCCATTTGTGAGTAGCTAATATCCATCCGCTGTGGGCTCTTGCTGAATGAAGCTAGGACAGCCACTGATGTTTCTTCATTTGTGACAGTTTTCTTGTGTCCACATTTTGGCAAATCCAACACTGAACCTGTTTCATGAAATTTGGCAAGCAGTTTGCTAACTATAGCATGGAAGATTGGTCATCTCGTAGGGTGTCTTGCATTGAAATCTACTGCAATGACCCGGGTACTGCGTTCACCAGACATCAACACAATTTTTATCCGCTCTGTTAACCTCCGCAGAATGTCAATGGAGAGAAACCTGTAAATAACTAATGAAAGAATAAAGTTACTCTAAAACCAAGCACACCATTTTTTTTCTTGTGAAATTCTCAAAAAGTTTGATGTGTTACATTACCCTCTTCCCATTGGAAGAAATAAAGTTGGATCCAAAATGGCTGCCATGGTCAACACCCATCTTGAAAAGTTTTCCCCCTCCTACATTTTATTTAGGTGTATCCTTATAAATGGCCCACCTGTAAGTATGTTGTAGATATATTATATATATAAATATATATATATATATATATATATATATATATATATATATATATATATCTACCTACACACGCACACACACACACACACATATATATATATATATATATATATATATTAATAATTATATATATATATACGACGACTACTATCATTATGACTACTAGCTCCTTTGTTTATCAGCAGCTTGATTTGCAAGTTGATTATAGTTTGCCTACTATTCTGATTTCATGTCAGACAGTGAGAAAAAAATGCATACGTGTCTTTTTATATAGTGTATTTTGACTTCTGGTTTCAACTATATATATATTTAAGAATAAACCTTACCCGGTTTAGGTCAGTTAGGATTACTGAAATGATTTATATTTGCCAAATGCAGAATGATAGAGATTTTTTTTTAAAGCATTTTATTTACTTTCTGCAAGTCAAAAGTTTACATACACTAGGATTACTAAGCCTTTAAACAATTTGGGACAGCCCATATGATGATGTCCTGTCTTTGGAAGCTTCTGATGGGTTTATTGGCAACATCTTAATTAGAGACACACCTATGGATGTCTTTTTAAAGCACACCAGAAATGCACTACTTCTGTATTGAACATCATGGGAAAGTCTAAAGAGACCAACCAAGATATCAGGAAGAGAATTGTGGACTTGCACAAGTCTGGATCATCCTCGGGCACAGTTTCCAGATACCTGAAGGTTCCTTGCAATTATATGCAAGTACAAACAGGATGGGAATGTCTAGCCATCATTCGGCTCAGGATGGAGATGGGTTGAGGGGCGGGGCCTGACTGGAGATGTAGGCAGACACGTGTTGAGTGAGCTCTGACAAGTCACTCCGTAAAACCGTCCCAAACAAACCCCTGAGACGAGGAACCACCCGCTGACTGTTCTCACTGTGTCCAGTGATACAGAACATCTAGAGCCCGTCCGGACCCCTATCTGCCCTCTCTATCCGGAAGTACTGCCGGTCTCCTGGCACCAGCACTTGTTTCCCACCATGGCTGCCATTACCTCATTGCACCTCCTGCCGTGTACAGTGCCGGTGCCTCATCTGCTCTCCCAACCCAACGTCATGAACGATTTGGCAGCAGACCACATCAGCCACATTGCTGCCGGGACTCCTAGCAGTGAAGTCTGCGATCAGGACCTGCACCCCTTCGCTGCTTCTACAGGTACCGGAGCCCTCGATCCTCCTCAGCTGCTCCTCACTACCGCAGCCACTTCTCCCTGGCATTGCGAGGCAAGGGGAACCCTGTGCATAAGAGGCAGATACTTCATTCCTGCCTTTGGACACCACATTCCTTTTAATCGTATATATTGCCTGCAGGCTGACTTTCTCTTGACCTGCCCTGGGTTAAACACTTGTTGCATTCTCCCAGTGTTTGCTAAAGGGCTAACAGTCTTATATCTTGCCCTCATTCCCCAGTACATTCCTCTGGAGGGGTGCATACTTTCTGGTGAAGAATTCGCTCTGGCACTCCTGCATTTAACCCTATACTTGCTGATCCCTTCACAGACCTGCAACTTCCTGTGTTATACCATGGTTGCCAACTTTTGAAAATGAAAAAGCAGGAGATATTAGTGGGCGGCGCGCGTAGATTTGGAAGACCGGTCTAGGCGCAATAATGTGAGGAATTCCGAGGTATTCCTGAAACCATTCCACCTGACCAATTGAATGCCTACCTCACTGACCTGATGACTCTAGTCCTACCGAACTCTTCCTCACTTGACCTCACCATAGATAGAATCCATAGGATTTCAAAACCAAAGAATCTGCCCCAGCAGGTCCCTAGGGACACTATTGCTAGAATCCACTTTTACAACATGAAAGGACTTCCTCCGTGCTCTTCGAAAAACGGAATCTTTCCCTGATCGCTTCCAGGCGATTTCTATATTTCCAGATCTCTCTCTTCAGCCACTATGCTCAGGCAGAAGGAATTTCAACCTTATACCAGAATTCTCCAAGATAAAGAAATCCAGTACAGATGGGGCTTCCCGGTGAAGCTCATCATCAGAGACGGTACCCAATTTACTTGCAACTCTCCAGAGGAGGTCTGCTTAACATTAAGGGGCTGGAATCTCCTTGCCTCTTCTGACACAAGCCCTGTCTGGAAAAAGCAGCTTAGACTGGAGATGATCACTCCTTTATGCTCTGATAGAGCCACGAGATCAAGAACCAGGCCTCTGGATTGATCTTGCCGATATCCTCTGTTCTCTCTACTATATTGGTGCTCCTTTCTTTGCTCTCACTATCTGTTCTACATTTGTACTGATTCTAGGTTCAAGGCAGGACTTTGCCTAAATATCTTTTCCTTCTAGGAATGAAAATCTTCAATTTTGACTTGTTTGATTTTGTTGTTTATGGTTCGGTTGTTTGTTTTCCCGAATGAGTGACAACAGTACCTTGTACTCCTGCGGGCTTTCATTCGCTGATCTGGTACAGGCTCTGTTGGTTCTCTCAGCTCAATGCATTACTTTTTCGTATCCCTATGGCGATTGAATTTTACTCCTTTAATGTGAAGGGATTAAATTCTCTCTTCAAGCGATCTCTATTGTGGAGAGATCCTCAAATTGAGCGCCGACATTGCCTGCTTTCAGGAGACCAACCTTATCAAAGCAGACCAATTCAGACTAAAGCATAAACGATTCCCTCATATTTTTCATTCACATACTTTATTTAAACGTGCAGGGATCGCCATACTGATTAAAAATTCTGTCTCCTTTCACCTTATAAATTCTTTAATAGATCCTGATGGATGGTACTTAATTTTGATATGTGAAATTAATTTGAGGCCCTACACCTTAACTGCAATCTATGCCACTAATACTAGACAAGTCTCTTTTATTAAAAAGGTTATCAGCAAAGCAAAAAACGTTAGGAGAGGTTGGTTAATTATCTGTGGGGATTTCAACTCAGTTGTTAATGCAAATTTGGACAGATCTAGATCCAGGGGTGAACCTAAGCAAGATCTTCATTCTCTGCTTCTAGAAGAGGACTTGCATGATGTCTGCTGGTACTTCCGTACAACTGAACATGACTACACGTTTTTCTCCCTATCTAAAAATGTTCACTCTTGTTTAGACTTTTTTGTAATTGATAAGATTGTTCTTGATCACTTGATCTCCACCGATATAGGTAACATTACATGGTCTGACTATGCCCCAGTAGATATGATCATCACCTCTTGCCTTCAAACCTCCAGTACCCCTTTATGGCGCCTTAACAATTACCTATTAAAAAACCCAGCAAACGTTACTTATTTGTCCTCCCGTATTAAAGGGGTTTTGCCACGAAGTGACTTCCTTACCTGTTATCTACTCAGGACAGAAGATAAACAAATCATGCGGTGTCATGAACTGCTGCAGGAGGGAGAGAGAGGGAGCCCGAGCAGAGAGAGTAAGCAAGGGAGCATCTGCAATGTTTACTAAGATAATTACATTACAACTAGTGGATTCTCTATATAGCAGAAAGCATCATACACTGCGCATTTCTCCCCAGCCCCTTGCAAGCTCCTTCATGTTCCCTGTCATCAGATAAGAAGTGCAAACACGCAAGCGCGGCCAGACCAGCTCCTGGTTATGTCTAATGTAAACTTTTAAGTAATTAAGGGCACCTAAAGAAAGCTGTCGTTCTCACAGGCTTGACATTTTATAATCACATAAATTTAGAAAAGTGATTAAATACCCATTTTGGAGGATCCCACGTCAACATTACCTCATGGCAAAACCCCTTTAAGGATTTTTTTTATGATTAACGCTCCCTCTGCCCCCTCTACCAGTATTTTATGGTGTGCCCATAAAGCTTACATTCGCGGTATACTTATTCAGCTTGCCAGCAGAGAGAAAAGGAAGCGACAGGCGGAAGTTAACAATCTCTTAGAGGAAATTAAGAAGGCAGATGCGCCATTTAAATTAGATCCCTCTTTACAGAAAAAGCATTAGCCGATCTTATAAATAAGCTGCGTACTATCTATCTTCATAGATACGAGTTCCACTTGGCTAAACTAAAGTGGCAGCTTTACATATAGGGAGATAAACCTGTCAAGCTGCTAGCAAATAGAATTAAGTCGCAGCACGCTAGGACACGTATTTCCTATTTAACTTCACCTTCGGGCGAGAAATTAATGAACCCTAAAGATATTGCTAACCAATTTGCCACCTGCTACTCTCAATTTTATAATATACATTCTAATGAAAATATTCCTGTTCCCTCGGCTATGGACATTAATTCCTTACTGAGCTCCATCCATTTACCTAAGCTGAACCCATCTCAACTGGAGGACATTAGTAGACCTTTCTCTCTAGCTGATATTCAAAAGCTATTCGTTCAAGCAAAATCAATACGTCGCCAAGCCCCGACAGTCTTACTAATGAATATTTTCAAATCTTTTCTGAACTCCTCACCCCACATTTACTGAATCTGTGTAATGAGATTGCTTTAACTAAAGCTCCTGTGCCAGAATTGCTTTCTGCAATTATCACTACGACACCTAAGCCTGGCAAACAGCAGGACTTGACTTACAGACTTATCTCGTTGCTCAATTCCGATATTAAACTATACGCCAAAATTATAGCGACTCGTTTGAATTTGGTATTGCCGTTTCTGGTCCATAAAGGCCAGGTAGGATTTGGTAAGGGTAGGCAGGCAAGAGATGCTACCCGCCGTATCTTAGATTTAACACAGATTGCTGCTTCCAGGGTAAACATTTGATAGGGTAAACTGGTCATATGTAGAATTAGTCTTACATAAATTTGGCTTTGCTGGCTTTACTCTATAGGCAATTCTGGTACTTTACACACACCTGTTAGTGAGAGTTCTAACCTCTGTTTTTTTATCCCATCTCATTTTCTCTTTCTAATGGTACACACCAGGGATGCCTTCTTTTCCCTCTAATATTCGTTCTCTGTATGGAACCGTTGGCTGAGTGTATCAGGATTAATACACAAATCTATGGTATGACGGTTAAGGGTGTCTCCCATAAGATCAGCCTATACACTGACAATGTCATGTTGATTGTCACAAACCCAAATTCCTCTATCAAAGTAATAATGGAGATGCTGGTATATTATTCTAGAGTATCCTACTACAAATTGAACAAATCCAAAACGTCCATTTTTCTCGTTAATGATGACTTGTCCCAGAAAGGTAACCTAAATTCATTTGGTTTTAACTGGTCTGATGATCATGTCGAATATCTCGGTATTAAGATCCTCCGCACCCCTACTCAAACTGTCGAGGCTAATTATGAACACCTCTTCTTAACCTTGGAATCTGAAATCAAAAGTCTCTCTGCCCTCAATCTCTCTTGGGCGGCCAGAGTTAACGTAATCAAAATGGCTTTACTGCCCAAATGTATTTACTGTACATCTGCAGAACTATTCCCTAATTAATTCTGATCTCCCTAACAAGTAAGTTTCAGCATTTGTTTTTTGGTTTTATCTGGAATTGTGAGAAACCAAGGATCAAAAGACAATTACTTTTTCATAGTCATAGGTACGGAGGCTTAGCTGTTCCTAATTTGGCTACTTATAATGTAGCCATCCTCTTAGAGCAGGCCATATAACTATGGCATAACTCAGATGCAGCCTCCTGGATTCTACTCGAATCCTCCTCTTTCACACGTTGCCCAGTAGACCTCCATCTTAAGACCTCCTTAGTTGGAGACCCTCTTCCATCTTCAACCCTTGCACCTTTAACTGACCTCTATAAAGTCTGGTCATTACATGTTATACCTAATGGCTGGGTTTCTATTCGGAAACAAGATATTTCAATTGCTTCACTCAGTTGTTGTAACCCCGCACTCTCCTTCCATGTGTGGAGGAAATTCAATCTTACCATGGTAGACCAACTATATTACGGCAGTACACTGCATTCATTTTCAGACCTTTCTAAACCGTGGGTTCTTCCCTCCTCTATTTTCTTCCAATTTCTACAAATCTGACATATAGTTCAGGTGATACATTGGTCAGATGTTTTTAGAGTCCCATCAGATTTTTCTCACTTTATTCACAAAAAGGGAGGATACAGTAAGGGAGTATCTCTCATTTATAACTTGATTACCTCGGATCAAACCCCTGCTAAATTTCCGACTATGATTAAGTGGGAAAAATAATTGTCTAGTACATTTTCCTTAGACAAGCTGTTGCTGTCTCCTCTAAGCTTTCCAAATGCTCTAATCATAGGGAAATGATGCAAAAAAACATTTACGCTGGTATCTCCCTCCCACTAGGATAGCTCGCATATGTAAAGTCTCCTCAGATGTCTATTGGAAAGGTTGTGGGCAACAAGGTACAATGTTGTATGCCTGGTGGGGTTGCCCTAAAATCAGGAAACTGTGGGACGCAATAGCAGCATTCCTAGTCGAAATTACGGAATTTCACTTTAAACTAACTCCTCAGTTAGCGGTACTGGAAATTGGCCTGTCTGACATCCCTCCTTCATATTGAACAGTTGTTTTTCATATTCTTTTAGCCACTCGCACTGCAATTGCGCAGTTATGGAAGGATCCTAAAGTGCACACTGTTATGGAAATTAGGAGACATGTTAATTATAGCTGCGCTTGTGAATTGCGATTATGTGACCCAAGTTATGTGTCTTAAAAGACAAAACCTTTGGTCCATTTGGATGTCCTCTAAGTATTATTCACCTTAAATTAATTATATTTTCCCAGCCTCATCAGGTGTATATTTCCCTCCGTGGGGTCTTCCTTCTTTACTTCCTTTTCCATATGTCACTCTTTGGTGTTGTTTCACGTCTATTTGTGCGGTGTGCTTTTGTGTACAATGTCTTTTCATTACTAATAAACATGTTTAAAGGAAGGAGATGGGTTCTGTGACTCAGAGATGAACATGCTTTAGTCCAACATGTGCATATCAACCCAAGAACAAAAGCAAAAGACCTTATGAAGATGCTGGTGAAAGCTGGTAAGATTGTGTCATTATCCACAGTGAAACGAGTACTGTATCAACATGGGCTGAAAGACCACTGTGCTAGGAAATAGCCATTGCTCCAAAAGAAACATATAAAAGCCAGATTAGTGCTACAAATGCACACAGGAACAAAGACCTACAGTTTTGGAGACATGTCCTGTGGTCTGGTGGCAGTATCATGTTGTGGGGTTGTTTTGCTGCAGGAGGAACTGGTGCACTTCACAAAATAGATGGAATTGAGGAAAGAAGATTATGTGGCAAAACTGGGGAATCATCTTAAGACATCAGCCAGGAAGTTAAAGTTTGGGTAGAAATGGGTCTTCCAAATGGACAATGACCCTAATCATACTGCCAAACTGGATACAAAGTGGCTTAAAGATAGCCAAGTCAATGTTTTGGAGTGGTCATCACAAAGCCCTGTTCTAAATCCTATTGACAATTTATGGGCAAAGCTGAAAAGGCAGGTGTGAGCAAAGCAACCTACAAACATGGCTCAGTTACACCAGTTCTGTCAGGAGGAATGGGCCAAAATTCCTACCAACTATTATGAGAAGCTTGTGGACGGATATCCAAAACGTTTGACCCAAGTCATACAGTTTAAGGGCAATGCTACCAAATACTAATGAAAAGTATATAAACTTTTGACTTTGCAGAAAGCAATAAAAATGCCTTAAAAAAATCCTCTCTCATTATTCTGGCATTGGGCAAATGTCAATAATTTTAGTAATCCTAATCGACCTAAAATGGTTAAGGATTATTCTGATTTCATTTATTGTTGAACAAAACATCAACATGTATTAATATACTGTAGTGATTTAATCACAAACATCAACATAGGCAGCCAAACTCTGAATTTCATAACTAAAAATGCACTTTATCTTATTTTCGGGGGGGTGTCTTATTTTCGGGGAAACACACTATATAAAAAGACTCATATGCATGTTTTTCTCACTATCTGATTTGAATAGATGGTGCATAGTAATTGACTAATGTTATATGACGTACTTTACTTTTCAAATAATATTGCAATTAGAGAAATATTAACTTCGGCAAACAATGTGTTAAGCGGAATGATGCACTGTTTGTGTGTAGTGAATATTAACAACACCAAAATTTCAGGCAAGCGGAAGAAGTTATGAGGCTGCGTCACACACAGTGCGAGGGGCCGAGCCAAGGGGTGAGCTCAGGGCGTTGTACATACTCACACGACAGACTGCAGCAGAAGCAAGTAAAAGGTGAACTCTGAGTGCAGGACACCGAGAGAGCAAACACTTCAACTGACAACATGAGCACTGCAGGAAAAGTATTTTACTATTGCTATTCTAACATTGCTATGCTTCTGTCTTAGTGTATTGCCTTTTATATCGCTGTTTTATTATTTTTGGAGGGTTTGGGTTATGTTCTAATTTTACTTGTGATGTGTTTGCAGCAAATTAATTTACAGGTTTGAGATGTGACTTTCTTGCAACTATTTGACAATGAGTTTGGCTATTTTTCCTTTATTGCTGATGCTTTGATTAATATGACATGTAACAGAGATTTTCTGAAGTTGCCTGTTTTATGTGATTTGTTTTTGGGGGGGCTAGTAGAACACACAAGCTGGTTAGAAGTCTGGAAGAAAAAGAATTAGCTAGGAGTGTGTATGGTTTCTTAAAGGGGTTGTCTAACTACATTGATTCATTTTACCTCAATCCTGTTTTCTTGGTTTCACTTTGAATTCAGGGGCGAGTTTACTGGCTTCCATTAGGCTGCAGTAGAAGCCAGGTCTGTAGCTATAGCAACCAGTGCTGGCAGCCTATCAGGAGAGATCAAACAGGTCTTTAGCTATAGCAACCTGAGGAGCTGATGCAGCCCATACAAGAGGGGATATCTAGGAATAGGTAGGACACTGTTAATGGACACATATTGCAAAGCGACTTGTTTTTGCAAGATCTTTAACATAAAAAGCAATCCTTGTAGTGAGACAACCCCTTTAAAGTCTTCATGCAGATTTTTGATTGCATTCTTAAAAAAACCTTCTGAATTTTTTTTTGTGGTATTTTTATAAAATAATGTTTAAACAATAGTTTTAGTATCTGCATTGTTTGGTAGTGTTTTTCTTCCATAACAAATCATCATTCCCAGATAATCACACGATTTGTAATAAACAATATGAGAAGCACCACAAAAACAATGCAAAACACATTTACATATGCATATTGTTTCTATTTTTAATTTTTTTTTTAAAGCAGGAAAAAAACTGAGGTTTATGGGAGAAAAATACTTCATACCCACAGCATGGTACATTTGAAATAAAATACCACTGACCAAGAAAAGCACTCTGATTGAGGAAAAACTTGTTGGTAGTACACTTTGTATTCGCTTATTAACCTCCAGCTAACATGCTGTAGTGGCAAAAACACATTCTGTTTTTAATACATTTGATTAGCTCAGATGTGATATGGAATCAATTAAGGTGTTCAAAATTTTAGTTTATTATAAAATCAGGTCCGTTTTTAAAAAGGCACCGCATCTGAAAAACTGCAATAGTTTTTACTGCTAGGATTTTTGATGCAGTTTTTAAAGACTTCTCAACTGGCCCAAAAAATGTAACATGTCAACCCAACATAAAGCTGAAATTACGTAGCCGATTTTTGTTGCAGTTTTTTGAACCAAACACAGTTCTAAATAGCATTTTAGTAAATACTAAAGTAAATACTGATATTTTTCGATTTTGCATTTTTACCAGTGCTTGACTCAAAGGGCCACATGTATGAAAACTGTCTAGGTCTAAAATTCATTTTGTTGCCCATAGCAACCAATCATAGCGCCCCTCTCATTTTTCCAGACAACTATGTGAAATGAAAGGGGGCGCTCTGATTGGTTGCTATGGACAACAAAGTGAAATTTAGACCTAGACAGTTTTCATACATATGGCCCAAAATGTTCTCTAAAAACTTAAATGCATAATTCCAACCCAAATTCTATTACCTGATAAGCTTTCTTGATCACTAGCTTCTGGAGATTCTTGGTTGGATTCATAAACCAAGTTTTGCTGAGTTTTCTAGCCAATTAAAAATTATGTACCCTGATGTAACTTTAGAGGATTGTCCTACCATAGACATTGATGGCATATGAATAAAATATGCTATCAATGTATGTTAGGTGCATGTCCCACCTCTGGGACCTACACTTATCTCAACAACGAGCCCTGAAACCTCTCCGTTTGGAACAGAAAGATGGTTAGAACTCCATTGAAATCAATAGGAGAGTTACAACTGTTCTTAAGATAGGTGTAAGTCCCATAGGTGGGACCGGCACCTATTACACATTGATGACATATCCTATCAATATGCCATCCATGTCTATGGTGGGAGATCCCCTTTAAAGTCTTTTGTAAAATATAAAAACCACTATATAGAAAGTATTTTGGTTGTGGCATTTTTGGGGTCAGTGGTGTTTTTTAAACAAAGCATGCTCTGGTTATGTTGTTTTTTTAACATATTTCCCATAGGCCTTGCTAAGAAAACTTTAAAGGCAGAAAAATATACAACCAAAGACACTTGTAAAACACCCTAGGGAGCATCGCACTTTTTCATTTTTAGTTTTTACATGTGTTTAAAGACCCTTACAGAAGAAGTGCATGTAAAGAGGATTATACGGTATGTTTAGGTAATTAATTTTGATGTGGAATCTAATGCTGATTCTTCGTTGGATTCTGAATCAAAACCAAGTGAAATCCACAAGCCGTTCATAAGAACTGTTAATCCATGCTGTAGAACACAGGTTTTTTTTTCCACAGTAGATTTCAAAGCAGACAACGAGGCAAAAACTGGGAATCCAAGCCGATTCAGCATCAGAGAGCCAAGATAGGAATCAGTCCCATTTAAATGGGGCTAAATCTCATCAAAATATGCAGCCAAATATGCATCTGTATTTTAAAATCAATGGCAAAGAAAGGTCTGTTTATGTAAAGAGCTGTGAGTAGTTACAATGTGGCTCAGAGGTAGTACTTTTGCCTCCAGGCACAAGGGTCCTCGGTTCAAATCCCTGCAGGAACCAAACCTGTGGATTGTATTTCTCTTTATCAGTGCACAGACCTGATGAGGTTTCTTTTTTTAATTTATTGCAATTGTTGACTAATTACTAGGAGTACAGAGGCATGGAGTAGAATTGACAGCACCCGCGGGTTTCAACACTCATAACTGCTGAGAGGAGAGTGAACTGAGCTGTGTACCAGACTGAGAGCTCCAGCCCTGGTCGTTCCCTGGAGACAGCTGTAAACAATGTATCACTAAAGAGCAGCTAGACAAAAACGTGCAGATTTTTATAATATGAATGGTGAAAATGTTTATTATTTAATTTACAAACTTTCCATGTCAATTTTACTTTGTGGCAAAACACCTTTAATTACAATGTACACAGGCAAAGTATTAGAAAAGATTACTGTGCTGCCACGCCTAGTCATAAATTCATAGGCAATTTTCCATGTTATTCATAGCATGAATTCTGATGATTATATGAAACATCATCCAAAACAATGCTTTTATGTTTAAGGTTATCAGATGCAAGGCCGCCATCGCCTGGGAACCACGGAAGCCCCTTAGCATTGAAGAGATTGAAGTAGCTCCACCAAAAGCTCATGAAGTCAGAGTAAAAGTAAGAGAACTGTAATCAAAAATCTAATAAACAGTTTGCTAAGAAAATGCTGTAGTGATGTATACTATGTGAATACATGTCATGGTTCTTATTAACTAGGTGCTGACTGCCTGTTAGGGTGGGTTCACGTGATGTTATTGCATACGTTTCTGGTATCCGTAGGGGTATCACAAAAAAAGGTACCCCAGTGGAAACCACACCGCAGCTGTGTCAGGTCCATAGGGGATCAGGGAGCAGACAAGGCACAGCATGGGCTACGGTTTGCTCTACTTTCCCAGTGCATAACTTTTGTTCTGTGGGACACAATAGCGTTGTCGACTAGTACCGGTTATGACTCAGCTTGTCAATCCTTAAAGGGGTTGTCTCACTACATTGGTTTGTCCTGTTTTCTTGGTTTCATTTTGAATTCAGGGGCTTGTTTGCTGGCTTTTACTAGGCTGCAGTAGAAGCCAGGTCTGTAGCTACAGCAACCAGCGCTGGCAGCCTATCATGAGAGATTGAACAGGTCTATAGCTATAGCGACCTGAGGAGCTGATGCAGCCCATACAAGAGGGGATATCTGGGAATAGGTAGGACACTGATAATGGACATATATTGCAAAGTGACTTGTTTTTGCAAGATCTTTAACATAAAAAGCAATCCTTATAGCGAGACAACCCCTTTAATTTATGTCTGGCTGCTCAGTTTAAAAGACATGGAAAGGAAATCGATCACTATTTTTTTTTACTAATTAAAACAAGATACTGACGCATATTCTTTTCTTAGCCGTTTTTAGTTTCTGATTGTAGATTTCGCGATACTCTTGTCTGTATATGATTATGGGGACAGTCATGTTGCCTGAGCAGCTGTTCACAGCATTTAGAGAGATGCTTTACAGCACATAGGAACCTGTGAATAGTAGTAGATCCATTGATTTATATTGGAGCATTTTCTGGAAATTATCTATTACCTGAGAAGAAGTCAGTGTGCAGGGAGGAGGAGAGGGTGAACTGTGACTATCTCCTGTTGTAGCTGGTGAATACTGTTCTATCTATACACATTGATATCACCTTTCAGTGTAATCCTACCTGTACAGGTAATGAGACTGCTGAGAAGCTTTTTCTACAGAACAGGACGTGTCAGACTAATATTAGGCTAGTGGTCAAAGTGAAAAACTGCAGAATTTTGTAAAAATAATGATTCAAAATTTTAAAAAAATCTTAAAATATATGTTTGCCTTAAAAATATGAATTAAACAATAGGTCAAATTCTGATAACACAATCCCTTTAAGACTGTCAGCTAACCCTGGGCAGCTGACCAAGGACAGTGACAGCTAGGCATGCCTTCCCCTTCTCCTACAGATTGCTCTGGCTGCCAAAAACTAAGAAGCTTAGGCAGGCTCGGACTGCCCCACAGGGATTGCAGGCTTAGTGCTGCTTTTTAGAAGATGCAGAAAGCAAGAGGAAAGAGTCATGTGCAATTATGTATAGTAGCTGTAGAATGGGCCCCAAGAACCAGCTCCACTGGTGGGCCGCAGGCACCCAAGTCCAACAATGAGCTTAAAAGCTGCATTGGCCATACCAGTGATCTGCCAACTTTCTTCCCTCCTTTCTAATCTGTCACTTTACCCACCTGTGGTCTGCTTCTGATGTCACAAGCAGAATATAATAGAGGGCCTCTATTGATACTTATGGACAACTTGCTCCATTGACTCCACACTAGAGTCCCTGGCATGCCTGGCCTGTGGCTTTATCTGATCCTATAGAAGCAAGTTGCTGGAAGATGCAGGCACTAGACTAAAGGAGTGCAAGGAGCGGATAGTCCACTGCTATTGCTGCCTCAGTCCTTACAATTTTCAGTGAGTGACAGCAGGAGTGGAACCAGGAGAGAGAAGTGGTTGTTGCTTGTGCTGGAGGGCCTGGCATGGAATGGGCATCATCTCAGCCCCATTACAAACCCTGCAGGCCATCGCATGAACCAAGATGCCCTCCTCGTGTCAAATGTAGCCTGGCTTGTAATAAAATGTATTAAAAATGCTTGAAATTATGGTGTTTCTTTCAGACATTTAAAAACAGTTAAAAATAATGTATGTGTATGTGAAGAAGGCCTAAGGGTAGTGTTTCACACAGCATTTTTATGCCATTTTTGGGTTGTTTTACAGGTTTTTTTCCCCAAATATACTATAGTCAAATGTTCTCTAAAAGTGTACTGTGCAATATAAAATGTATAACAAACAGTGCTTTGTGTTTGTTGCCTTTTATTTTGGTGAGTTTTGCTGGATTTGGTGACTTTTTAGATGTAAAGCAGCATCCTCTTGGGATGCTTTTTGTTCTTCTTATATTTTGCCCAACAAATCCTCTACATTAACATAATGAATAGAAAAACACCACTAAAAAGGAATAAAAACACAGTGACCATTTAAGAAAAATACAATTGAACCTTGTATTTAATTTTCTTTTTCAATGTACCGTATATACTCGAGTATAAGCCGACCCGAGTATAAGCCGAGGCACCTACTTTTGCCATGAAAACCGGGAAAGCTTATTGACTCGAGTATAAGCCTAGGTTGAAAAATGCAGCGGCTACTGGTGAATTTAAAAAATAGAAATGGATACCAATAAAATTACATAGGCAGGTATATGTCCCCCATAGGCAGGTATAGGCGGTTTAATGTCCCCCATAGGCAGGTATAGGCAGTTTAATGTCCCCCCATAGGCAGATATAGGCTGGTATAGGCAGTTTCATGTCCCCCATAGGCAGATATAGGCAGGTATAGGCAGTTTTAATGTCCCCCATAGGCAGTTTTAATGTCCCCCATAGGCAGAAATAGGCAGGTATAGGCAGTTTAATGTCCCCCATAGGCAGGTTATAGGCATGTATAGGCAGTTTAATGTATCCCATAGGCTGGTATAGGCAGCTATATGTCCCCCTAGGCAGGCTATAGGCAGGCAATTGCCCCCATAGGCAGGTATAGGTCCACATAGGCAGGGTATAGGAAGATATAGGTCGTTATAGGCTGGTATAGGCAGGTATAGGTCTCCCTAGGCAGGCTATAGGCAGGTATAGGTCGCCTAGGCAGGCTATAGGCAGGTATAGGCAGGCATAGGTCCCCCTAGACAGGCTATAGGCAGATATAGGTCACCTAGGCAGGCTATAGGCAGGTATATGCAGGGTATAGGCTAGCATAGGTCACCTTAGACAGGCTATAGGCAGGTATAGGTCCCCTAGGCAGGTATAGGCAGTATTAGGCAGGTATAGGCAGTACTAGGCAGGTATAGGCAGTACTAGGCAGGTATAGGGAGTATTTGGCAGGTATAGGCATTACTAGGCAGGTATAGGCACGCTATAGGCAGTACTAGGCAGGTATAGGGCAGGTATAGGCAGTACTAGGCAGGTATAGAGCAGGTATAGGCATCGTTTTAAAACAAAAAACACCCACTTACCTCGATCCCCGCTGCTCCGTCTCCCGGGCGCGCTCCTCGGTCTTCTCGGCACAGGCGGGTGATGTCATCAGGCCGTGCACGCAGCATGATGACACACGCTGCCTGTGCCGGAAACTCCGGACGGCCGCCAGTTTACGGCCGCCCGGAGTCCACTGCGGAGCAGGGAGCGCTCGCTCTCTGCACCGCAGTGGGTATCTCTTCTCCTGCATGCGCTCCGGAGGAGTCGCATGCAGGGGAAGAGATAGCTGACAGCGCAGGGGCCCTCGCAGCGCCCGAACGCTGTCAGCTGACTCGGGATTCAGGAGCCGCATATAACTGAAGCGTCCCTGTCGGCGCCCGGGCCATCGCAGCACCCGAGCGCCGACAGTGACTCGAGTATAAGCCGAGGGGGGATTTTTCAGCACATTTTTTGTGCTGAAAAACTCGGCTTATACTCGAGTATATACGGTATTTTGTTTTTAGTCAACCACACAGGAGTATATCCAAAAGAGAGGCATAAGGTTAGGTTCTGATCTCAAAATCATAGTTTGTAAGGCTGAAAAAAGGCAGATGTCCCTCTAGTTCAGCCTATTGTCCTATAGTGTTGATCCAGAGGAAGGCAAAACCCCCATGAGATAGAGGCCAATTGTCCTTATATTAAGGAAAAAATTCCTTCCTGACTCCAATCTGGCAATCAGAATAAATCCCTGAACGACCTTTCTCCAGAATCCTAGACACTATAACGTGTTATATTATTACACACTAGAAATGCATCCAGATTCTTTTCGAACGCTATTAGTGCAGTCACCATAACAACTAAAAATTTTTGTTTCTGTTGAAACATCCTATTTCTTTTATTTTTTTTAAAAATGGATGTCAAACGGGATCATGCAACACAAGGCTTATCCTATAATAGTTTTTTGCCACAGATTTGAAATGTACAAAAAAAAAAAACAATAAATCAGCTGCTTTGGATTCAAGGGCCAGTTAACCCTGACAAAAATTTTGCCAATGATCACAGGATCATTATCCTAGACCAGAAAACAGAAGTGTATGCAATCAATGAATGATATACTTCCATTTACGTGTCTTGAAAAAGGCTGATGATTGGTTGAATGTTTTTTTTTTTACCAATTGCTATCAAAACTCGAGTCCAACAAAACCAGCCCTAGCCAAATCCAAAGCACAACACTTTCGGTTGTGATCCCATTGTTCAACAAAACAGAAATCTAAGACTGTCTGCATTTGTCATACTGAGAAAATTACTATTGATGGAAACTGGTCAAATGGACACTTTTAACCATCACGGCAGCAGTATTGAAAACATTTGGGTCTGTTAAAAAGAAAACGACATATAAAATGGATTAACCAAACCTGATGTAAACGAGCCTTATTCTTTTTCTTATGTTTCCTCCTTTTGGATTAACTCCTGTCTTTGGCTGAAAAATAACTGTATCAAATAACGTGTGTGGGTCCAATCCACCAAGGATATCACAGTATGCTAGGATTACTTTAAAAACAAGTTAGTTACAATGGTATGAATGAAGCGAAACAGTACAGTCACATATCTGATATTTCACATCTTTCTTTAATTTTATGCTGGCAAAGTTTAAATACTTTGAGTTGGACACGATAAAGATCTGGTTGGTAAAGCAGTTACATAGTTACATAGTACGGTTGAAAAAAAGGCATGTGTCCATCAAGTTCAGTCTTCAGGTAATTATTAAATCAACGAGATCTACCGTATTTTTCGGACTATAAGATGCAACTAGGTTTTAGAGGGGGAAAATAGGAAGTAAAAAATTTGAAGCAAAAAGTGTGGACTGGAGTGTAGTTTTTGGGGAAATATGACTTTTTGATCACTTTTTTTATTCCAATCTCTTAGGATATTAAATACCCAAAAAACCACAATTTTGGCATTTAGAATTTTTTTTCTTCTACGGTGTTCAGCGTACGGAATAAATGATTATCCAGCAAGAATTCTGGCTCTCACAGACCTGTTAGTTTTCCTTTAAAAAGCCCTCCTACTCTGCACTCATTACCTGTGTTAATTACATCTGACTGAACTTGTTACCTGTCCACACACTTAATTAATTACACTCCAACCTCTCAATTATGGCCAAGACCAAAGAGCTGTCTAAGGACACCAGGGACAAAATTGTAGATTTGCAAAAGGATGGGATTGGCTACAGGACAATAGGCAAGCATCTTGGTAAAAAGGCAACAACTGCTGGCACAATTATTAGAAATTGGAAGAAACACAAGATGACTGTCAATCTTCTTCTGGGTCTTCATGCAAGATCTTGCCTCGTGAGGTCAGGAATCAGCAAGAATGACACGGGAGGACCTGGTCAATGACCTGAATACAGCTGGGACCATAGTCTTACACAGATTACCATTAGTAACACATTACGCTGTCATGGATTAAAATCCTGAATTTCACGCAAGGTTCCCTTGCTCATTCCAACACATGTCCAAGCCCATTTGAAGTTTGCCAGTGACCATCTGGATGATCCACAGGAGGCATTGGAAAAGGTCATGTGGTCAGATGAGACCAAAATAGAATTTTTTGTTATCAACTTGACTCGCTGTGTTTGGAGAAAGAAGAAGGAGGAGTAAAATCCCAAGAACACCATCCCAACCGTGAATCATGGGGGTTGGAAACATCATACTTTGGAGTTGCTTTTCTACAAAGGCGACAAGACAACTGCAGTGTATTGAAGGGAGGATGGATAGGGCCAAGTTTCACACAATTTTGGTCAACAACCTCCTTCCCTCAAGTCTGAGCCTTCCAGCAGGACAATGACCCAAAACACACAGCTAGGACAGCTCAGAAGGGGCTCCGTAAGAAGCATTTCAAGGTCCTAAAGTGGCCTATTTAGTCTCCAGAAATGAACCCAATTGAAAATCTTTGGAGGGAGCTGATACTCACTATAGCCCAGTGAGAGCCATGAAACCTGAACAATCTAGCAAAGATCTGTATGGAGGAGTGGGCATAAGTCCCTGCTGCAGTGTGTGCAAACTGGTCAACCTTGGAGAGCTTTTTAAACAAAAACTAACAGTTCTATGAGAGCCAGAATTCTTGCTGGTTAGTAGGTGATCAAATACTTATTTCATGCAATAAAATGCAAATTAGTTATTTAAAAATCATACAATGTGATTTTTCGGGATATTTTTTAGATTTCCCTCACAGTTGAAGTGTACCTATGATAAAAATTACGGACCTCACCATGCTTTCCAATATCACCAGTGTATCAAATACTTATTTTCCCCACTATATCTTTACCTATCTATCTATACATGCAGTGTAATACATATGTATTTGATACACTGACTATAATGGAGAGCATGAAGAGGGCTGTAATTTTATACATATACATATATAGTTTTCACCTTTTGGGTACAAATAATTTTGAGTTTTATTATTGTTTTGCTGGTGATAATTGGGAAAACAACAATTCCACCATTGTATTCTTGCATCCCCTGGGGGATGTAAAGCTGCAATCCTTTGATCACAGATATAATGATTTGCAATTCATAATATTTCATATATTTCAAAGTGTTATTTCCTACACTTTTTATGTGTTTTCATTCTTCCTTTTAAAAACTACATATCTTTCAACTATTTTTTTAAACTTTTTTTTTTAATATTGTTTTATTGCATCATCTCTTCTGTTCTATTATATGTGTAAGATGTGTTTTTAATTTCTCACAAGTCAACAGGCTGTTATGGAACTCCATTGGGATTTTCATGATCATGTAACGGGGCTCTGTTGGGTTAAAGAGAGAGGGCCTTTTAACGCCAAGGAGTTAAACACACAAATCACATGCTCAACAGCCAGGCATCTGTCACCAGCAGACGATGAGTGGGTTAAAGGATGGGAACCCTGTGCATGTTAGAACAAGAAGACTTCCTAATGGAAAAAAGCATTTTACTTTGTGTGGAGTAATAATATGGCTTCCATATGCATGATCCGCCTACTGTACTCCCATGTGCCTCCAGTTTCATATAGACACATACAAGCATTTTATGTCAGCCTTTGTACAAATTCAATAGAATTTAAAAATAATTTTCTGGAATACTCTGTGTGAGCTATTCTCCTCTAGATTATTTGCTTCACATATATATATGTGTAAAGAGGCTGAAAAGGGGAATCTGGTGACAGGGTCATCTTGACAACATTATGGGCATTATGGTAGGTATATAGACCCCAGCAGCTAGCTAAATAGACACACAGTAGGTGGGTATACAGACCCCTATAGATAGGTAGGTATATATACCCCTTGCAGGCAGGTATACAGTCCTCTGTAGGTAGATAGGTATAAATGCCCCCTGTAGGTAGATAGGTAAAAATGCCCCCTGTAGGTACAGCCTCCTGAAGATATATATATGTTCTCTTTAGGTATATATTGCACCTGTAGGTATACAGCCTCCTGGAGGTAGATGTCTCTCTCGTAGGTATACAGCTCCTGTAGGTAGATGTGCATCTTGTAGATATATAAAGCCCCTTTAGGTAGATATGCTTCTTGTAGGTAGATATGCTTTTTGTAGGTAGATATGCTTTTTGTAGGTAGATATGCCTCTTGTCGGTATACAGCCCCTGTAGGTAGATATGTTTCCTGTTGGTATTCAGCCCCTGTAGATAGATAGGTAAAAATTCCCTCTGTAGGTACAGCCTCCTGAAGATATATATGTTCTCTTTAGGTATATATTCCTCCTGTAGGTATACAGCCTCCTGAAGGTAGAAGTGCCTCTCATAGGTATACAGCCCCTGTAGGTAGATGTGCCTCTTGTAGATATACAGCCCCTGTAGGAAGATATGCTTCTTGTAGGTAGATATGCTTTTTGTAGGTAGATATGCCTCCTGCTGATATACAGCCCCCTGTAGGTATATATATCACTCCTTGTAGGGATACAGTCTCCTTTGGGTAGATATGGCCCCTGTAGGTATACAGCTCCCTTTACCTTGATAGTCAGATATTGTCTCTCTGACTGACTAAAAACATTTTTTACTTACCTCTCTGTGCTCCCCTACCAAGGAGCTGGCTCCAGGAGCTAATTTCCAGTGTGAGCGGCGTGACGTTATCACGCTGTCTATGCCAGGACAATGCTCCCAGCATCTCCTAGAAATCCTACTGATGTTCGGCTTAATAGATATAGCAGTGCAGGAGGCATGATGACATCACTCTATCACACCTACTACGCTGCTTAAAGATGTGGTGGGTCCGGACCTGCACACAGACATACCATCGGGACCCGCCGCAGAGGCAGAGTTACGGTACTGCACAGAGTAGGCATTTGCCCAGATGGGCCCCCTGTGCTAAGGGGGCCCCCGTGTATCCCCCTACCCTGCCCAATGGAAAAGACAGTCCTGTTTGGTGAACTGTACCTTTTGAAGGGGTTGTCTGCTTTCTTTAAAAATTAAGTACTAAGGTCTTGGTGCCCCAATAAAAAAAAAAAACTTTACTTTACCTTTACTCTGCTCATCACCTTTACATTCACCTGATTTGGAAAGGTGATATCACCTGCATCTACCACTGTTCAGAACGGTTCTGAACGGTAGTGTGAATCAGGCCCGGACTGGCCATAGGGCAAACCGGGCATTTGCCCGGCGGGCCGCTGGGGTCCGTTTGGCGCAGGGCCGGTCGGATCGCCCGCCAAGGGGACAGTGTTAGAGATAGTTCTTGTGGGAGTATGCTTTTGGGTGTAAAATTTCCTGTGTTATCAGTGTGGTATATTCACTTGATGGGATCCCGCTTTGGGTTGGGTTGGGTTTTAGGTTTTAGTTTTCTTATGTAGTTTGTCATTGGGCCTTTTTCACCTTTTGTTTAAAAAAGTGGGAAACCATGATCGTGACAGGGGGTTTCCTTCTTTCACCAATGTTTCTATCTTCTTGTTGGTTTTTTAGGGCAAGGGGGTCTCAACACACATCTTGTGCTTAAAATTTTTTGTGTGAGAAGAAAAATGGACAAGCATTAAACTGACCTTTTCCTTTCTGCCCACCCCCAAAACATAAAAAAGCCCGTTGTGTGAAAGACTTTTAAGGGGGGTTGTTTTTTAAAAGCGGCGGCTGCCCAAAAAAAAAAAAATTTTTCTTAATTGATATTTTAATTCACTGGGTTTGGAGGTGTGATTTATCTCCAAGTTCGGACCTGGTGTGAATTAAGTGGCTTGTGACCTCTGTAGTCAATTAGCGGCTGTAGCAGTGACATCAATGTTCAGAAGAAGAAGAACGTGAACAAAAGACCGCAGAGACCCGACTCTAAAACGGAGGATGATGAGTAAAGGCCTCCTTTCTTCTTGTTTTTTAGGGGGCACTGGTACGTTTGCTTTTTTCTTTCTGCATAGGAACTTGACAACCCCTTTAAGTGACTGCTCCTACTACTATGTGGAGAACAATATGCTAGTGTTCTTATGGTTTTTACTGAAGAACACACTGCAGAGTTATGAAATGTGCTTTGCTTTATGTAATTTACTGTTTGTTTGTACAACAGCCCAAATCACTCATTGATGTGTATTAGGGCTTTATTTACAGTCCCTGTCCAAACAGGCTTCTTGGCAATAGACTGACATTACATGAAGGAAAATGTTACACCCCTCCCTGGAGGCCATGGTATGTACAATAATGCACCCTGCAATCACGTTGCAACGTTTCCCACACAGAGGCAAAGTTACCTTCAAATTTGTGGGTTTTTCTGTTATTAATTGTTCCTGAGTAGTTAACTTTTTTGCGGTAAGGATAGGGAGTTATATTAATGTTTTGTTCTCTTTTACACTGGTAGAGTGACATCCAGGCCCCCATATTCTCATTTAGTGCTAGATTGCCGGCCCCAGTTGTAGCATACTAACCAACACCCTGGGCTAGAAGGTTCTTTATATCTATTAATAATTTATTTTTTATGATTTACACCATAATGCTTTCATGGTGCAGGGACAGATCTAAACATCTGTAGATGTGATACAAGATGTCCAAACCACATCACAGTAGTGCTGAAAACACTCGCCACGATATAGCACAGGAAGAATATATATAAAAAGAAGGTGCCTAAAGCTATCAGTGGTCACCTCCTAGTGTTGTACAATACTTTTTATGCACAATATTAGGTCCTATAGTCTCTCTAACCTCCTTTAGATGGAACCTTAATTCTGTACAGTGGTCCCTCAAGTTACGATGGCTTTAGACAACACCAAATGAATAGGTCTCTTACTATTCAAAAAGAGCCAAAAATAGCTGTCTCTAATACAATACCATAATATACAGCTAAAACTTAACTTTTACTATATCAATTAAACCAATATAAAACTTGATTTCTGAAAATGCCATAACAAATTGCTTCCATATACACATTTATAATCATTTGTCCTGAGTCAGCAATACAATACATATAATACCACATAATACCACACTATATATCATATATTGTGATGAGAGTTATATACTCACATAACCGGATTACAACTCAGGATAGAATAGTTGCATAGATAATGCATGAGAACTTTCTTCCCCTGAAGTATCAGTAACGGGGAAACGCGTCGGTATTTGTTTCCTCTCTGGACGCTGCAGTATTTATTTGTTTCTGGATCCACATATCTTAGTCTGAGTTAGGGGATAGCCACCTTAAGGTGGGGTCATCCTTTTTGGGACGGGGTCCCCGCCTTAGGAAGGGATAAATAGGGACTGATAGATATTTATGGAGAAACATTGAGTTTTCTACGTTGGATACGAGTCCTCATGCATCATCTCTCTTATCACAATATATGATATGTAGTGTGGTATTATGTAATGTATATTTGTATTGCTGACTCAGGACTAATGATTATAGATTTATCTATGGAAGCAATTTGTTATGGTATTTTCAGAAGTTTTATATTGGTTAAATTGATATAGTAAAAGTTAAGTGTTAGCTGTATATTATGGTGTTACAATGGCTTTAGGATACAGTATTTATAAAACACAATATTCCAGGAAAGTCCGTTGTATGTTGAGTGTGGTTTTAAGATACACTGATCAAGCTGATTATTACAGAGCTGCCAGAAATTACACCCAAAACCTCTGGTCCTTCCCCTCCCAAAAAAATATTCTTTGTGGAGTTAAAGCCCCTCCAGTAAGTTCATAGGGTCCCCAGTAGGTAGGTAGGCGTTATAGGCCCCACCAATAGGTAGGTAAGTCTATAGGGTTCCCCCAGTAGGTATGTTTACAGGGCTCCCTCAAGTAGGTAGGTTTATAGGACTTCACCCCAGTAGAGAGGTAGGTGTATTAAGCCCCTATTAGGAAGGTTTGTAGGGCTCCCCCCAGTAGAAAGGTGGGTTTGTAGAGCTCCCTGTGTAGAGAGATAGGTTTATAGCACCCCACCCCTGTAGGTGTGTAGGCTTATAAGGCCTCCCACAGTAGGTAGGTTTTGAAGGTTCTCTCAGTAGATAGGTAGGTACATAGGGCCCCCTGAGTAGGTTGCAAATGTATTCCTACCCCTTTTAATTTTTCCTCATTTTTAAATACTAAAACTTAAATGTAGTTTATTGATGTTTTATGTGATAGAGCAACACATTTGTTAGGTTTAAAGAGCATAATATGTGCTTCTCCAAGTTTTTTCAAATTAAAAAACTGAAAAGTGTGGCTTGAATATGTGTTCAGCCCCATCCCTCCTCCTATCCCCTCCGAGTCAATACTTTGTAGGACCATCTTTAACAGCAATGACAGCTTTGTTGCTTTGGGCTGTATGTTTAGAGTCGTTATCCTGCTCCAGTCTCCAGTCTCTTGTAGCCCCTAACAGGTTTTCCACTAGGATTGTCTTGTATTTAGCTCCATCCATCTTCCCATCAACTCTGACCAAGTCCCTGCTGAAGCAAAACTTCCACCCAGCATAATGCTGCCACCCCCATGCTTTATGGTGGGGATGGTGTGTTCAGGGCTTCAGGATGCAGAGTTTCCTCCACAAATAGCATTTGACAATTAGGTCTCATCTGACCAGAGCACTTTCTTCAATATTCTTGCTGTGTCCCCTACATATCTTTCTTCAAATGTTACTTCTTATTGCTTGCTTCAAAAAGATGACCAGCACCGAAGGAAACAAAAACTTCTTTCCACATGGTCCAGTTAGACTCAAACTAGACGAAATTACCATGGGAAAACACTCTTCAGTTAGAAAAAAAAACTTTTATTGTAAACTACGTGTTACATACCATAGGTACTTTCTCGGGGTTTACATACAGATGTACTCTATTTATTATTATTATTATTATTTATTTTTGAGCGCCCTTGGTTCCAGGGCGCTGTACATTCAGGTTTCATACATAACATAGGTCAAACAAGTACAAAGGTGACAAATTACTAACTAACAACTGGTACAGAAGGAGTGAGATCCCTGCCGCAAGGGCTTACACTCTAAAAGGAAGGTGGGAAGAGACAGAGGGTGGGGGACACACATGTTTGTGGGCCGGTGTACTGGTGGTGGGGTTATTGTTGGTTGTAGGCAATCCTGAAGAGATGGGTTTTCAGGTTGCTTTTGAAGCCGGTGAGAGTGGGGGAGAGTCTGATTTGTTGGGGCAGTGAGTTCCAGAGTGTGGGTGAAGCACGAGAGAAGTCTTGGAGACGGTTATGTGAGGAGCTGATAAGGGGAGAGCAGAGAAGAAGGTCCAGTGAGGAGCGGAGGTTGCGTGACGGGAGATATCTGGAGGATTAGAGCAGAGATGTATGGAGGGGTATGGTTATGGAGAGCCTTGTAGGTCAAGGTTGCTAACTTGAACTGGATTCGCTGGGCAATGGGAAGCCAGTGAAGGGATTGGCAGAGGGGAGCGGCAGAGGAGTATTTATTAGTTAGGTGATTTTTTAAAGACAGTTGGTAACACTGGATTATATTTAGAGGTATCAAGAGTACAGGGGGCTGAATGCATATACATACCACACTTTTAAGCTTTTGGGAAAATCACATATCATTTTATTTACACTTCACAAAACTTGCTACTCTGTGTTGCTCTATCACATAAAATATTAATAAAATAAGTAAGTGTGTGGCTGCCACGTTTATCAATGACAAACAGCTCAAAGGGTATGAATACTTTTGCTCCCCCCTACATACATTAAAAATGTAAAAAAAAAAATACTTCTCTCTCCCTGTTTCCCTGCTGAACTCTTCGCTCTTCTGTCTGGTGAGGGCAGCATCTTATAGGTCAAGCCTAAAGCCAGAGAAAATTATAAACACCGGCCCACCAGTTTAGACGCATTTAAAGTGTAGAAGTTTTTTCCAGGGCAGAACAAAATTGCTAATTACTCCATTAGAGATACAACCATGTATTGTGGATTACTGCATGAAATTTTGTAGAATGGATAGCAATGTCATGAGAACTGATGTCCGTTTATCTTACCAGGCATTTATCAAAGTGACATCTGTAGGTGATATAATAAGATGAAAAGGTAGCATTAGTATAAACCTAAAGTCAGGCGTCATCTGCTCACAGTAGTGTTCTATTGTATGTGGATCGTGAGGACTTGCATACATTTTGAGACAAACAGCTTGGTAGAAAGAACAGGCATATGGCCTGTTCTTTCTTGGCCTGTTCTTTCTACCAAACCTGTAAGACAAGGCGATGGTAGCTGGCGGTTTCAGTAGTACTTTGGTAGTGGTGGCCCTGAATTATCATGCATTTTGTATTTGTAAAGTCACCATGAAGTACCTGCAGTGATTGGAGGTCTATTAGCGCCTCTCTACCTTACATTCTGGTACTACATGTTCTGTGCTGCTCTTTACATGTGCCAGGATGTGCAGCTCCTTTTGGCACTAGGTGGGATCCCTATTTTTTTTTTTCTGGTACTCTTTGTATAAAGTACATGAGCCAAAGACGTTCCTATCCTGAAAATACAAAGCAATTTTCAGCCTCCAGCAGCTCTTTTTGACTGTTATATGTAAGCACTTTGCTTTATGTGTATTAGGCATCAGCATAACTTTCTTTCATCTTTTATTTTGCATTGTTAGGGTCACATTTTTTCTTTGGAAACATTTAAAAGTTTTCTATAGAGTTATGGTTTCAATATACAATCGGTTCAATGTACAGTGATCGTCATTCACCAATTAATATTGTATGTAGAGGGCCACTGTATTGTGATTCCTGGTATTACCCTCGCTACTTGTCTGTTGCCTGCCAAGACTTTGGCTTTGTCTGTGACCTTCATTAAACTCCTCCTGCCTCGCCTAATCCAGTTCACCTTTTGTTAGGTATCTTGGTACTATGTTTGGATGTCATCTGTTGCCCTGGATGATGTGGGAGTTTCTGACAGCAAAGACCATATCCTATACAAAGATTAAAGGTTGAAGACATGGGGGCTCCTTAGACTTCATTGCTGGGCGTGGTTCTATGCTAAACCTAGATGCAACCTGGAAGATCCACTATCCAACATAGCTGGGCCATGGCACACATCTAAAAATACTTGTGTAGACCAGTTTAACCCTTTAACACAAACTAAAAAAAAATATTACTCTTCATTTTGTTCCTCCTCACCTTCCCAGAGCCATAACGTTTTTTTTTTCCACCTACATAGATATGAGGGCTTTTTTTTTGCGGGACAAGATATACTTTCCAGTGGTGTTATTCATATTACTATAGAATATACTTGGGAATGGCAAAAAAATTGTAAGTGGGCAAAATGTGAAAAAAGTACTTTTGCCATGTTTGCGGAAGTTTTATTTTTGCGGTGTTCAATCTTCGGTAAAAATGATGTGTTATCTGTATTCTACAGGTTGATACGCATCCAGCAATACCAAACATGCAGGGTTTCCGGTATGCTTTGGTGGCGTAAAGAAAATTCCAAACATTTTTTATATTTGAAATTTGTGCCGCGGCGCCATTTTGTGCGACCAATAACTTTTTTGTACTAACACCTATGGACGTCAGTGAGGGGGCATTTTTTGCGGGCTGAAGTATAATTTTTATTGCTAGCAGTTTGGAATGCATGTGACTTTTTTGATCACTTTTATTCCAATTTTTATAGGACATGAAATGACCAAAAAAAAACGCTCTTTTGTCGTTTGGAATTTTTTTCTTCTATGATGTTCAGCGTATGGGATAAATGATGTTATATTTTTTTAGATCAGACTTTTTTGGACGTGGCAATACTAAATGTGTAACTTTTTAATTATTTTATTGTTTTTATTTGTAAAATGGTGAATGGGGAGTGATTTGAACTTTTAATACTTTTTTTTTTTTTACACTTTAAAACTTTATTTTTTTGTTTTTTTTTTACTTTAACATTGAGTCCCCCTAGGGCGCGATCGTTAATACAGCCTAATGCATTGCATAGACAATGCATTAGGCTGTACCAAGATGGCGGTTTCCCCACTTCCTGCCTGGGGCCAGAAGTGGGGCAAACGAGAACATGGCAGCGTTGGGAGCCTCCACAAGGCTCCCAGGAGCCATGTTAGCCCAGCGGGACTCCGCGATCTTATCGCTCATGTCCCGACAGGACTGAAGAACTGTGCGCAGCACCTTTTTTCATTCATTTAGACGCCACGGCCATCTTTGCCACAGTGTCTAAAGGGTTAAACAGCGCGGACGGGCAGCGCCGGGTGTTAGCTGCAATTAGCTGCAAACACCTGCCGGCTATGTAACAGGGTCGCGCTGCTATCCTGTTACACATCTCCTTAACACCACCATGACATACCCATACATCAGGGTGGGTTAAGGGGTTAAGTATGGTATGTGGAGCACCTTAATAAAGCAAATACTGTATGTGCAAAGTGTTCATTATGACATGGAATAGATGTGATTTACTGCATCTGCAGTGCTTACATGTCCTTATTCTCTAAAACAATAAATGTGAAAATGAGGCAGACTTTAGGGTGCTTTCACATGAAGCGTTTTTGGTGTATTTTTGGCAGAAATGCACAGCATTAATTGCTGTATATTTCTGCAAAAAAAAAAAAAAGTATCAAAAATGCCCCAAAAAAGGGGTTTTCTCACTACAAAGATAAGCTTTCAACATAAAAAGACAACTAATCCCTTAAGGACCCTGGACGTACTCATACGTCCCAGGTTCGCTAAGGGGCTTTGCAGGAGGATCGCTCCGCGACCCCCCTGCACAGCCGGCGAGTGTTTGCGGCTAATCGCCGCTAACACCCGGCCATTACAGCGCGAACGGCAGCGCCGCCCGCCCGCTGTTTAACCATTCAGATGCCGCGGCAAAGATGGCCGTGGCGTCTGAAAGAATGAAGATCGGTGCCGCGCACCGAGCTTCAGGGCGATCGGTGCCGCCGCATACCTGCAGCGATCCAACGCCTTGTGAAGGCTCCCGTCACTCCCATGTCCTGGTTTGCCCCACTTCCGTCCGCAGACAGGAAATGGGGAAACCGCCATCTTGGTACAGTCTAATGCATTGTTTATGCAATGCATTAGACTGTATTGACAATTGCGCCACCTAGTGGTCAAGCACCATAGGTGTACTCAACGTTAAATTAAAAAAAAAGAAATAAATTTTTATAGTACAAAAAAAAAGTTTTAAAAGTTCAAATCACCCCCCTTTCCCCATTTTACAAATAAAAACAATAAAATAATAAAAAAGTTACACATATTTGGTATCGCCGCGTCGAAAAAGTCCGATCTATTAAAATATAACATCATTTATCCTGTACACTGGACACCGTAGAAGAAAAAAATTCCAAACGCCAAAATTGCATTTTTTGGTCATTTTATGTAACTTAAAAAATGGAATAAAAGTGATCAAAAAGTCACATGCTTTCCAAACTGCTAGTGATAAAAAGTACACTTCAGCCCGCAAAAAATGCACCCTCACTGACGTCCGTAGGTTTTAGTGCAAAAAAGTTATTGGTCGCACAAACTGGCGCCGCAGCGCAAATTTCAAAGTTAGAAAAAGTTTGGAATTTTTTTACGGTACCAAAACATAATGGAAACCCTACATGTTTGGTATTGTTGGATGCGTATCAAAGACCAAAGATTGAACGTCGTAAAAGCAAAGCACCCGCAAACATGATGAAAATACATTTTTTTCACAATTTGTCCCACTTGGAATTTTTTTGCGGTTTCCCAGTATATTCTGTAGTACAGTGAATAAAAACATTAGAAAGTACATCTTGTCCCGCAAAATAAAAGCCATTATATGTCTATGTAGGTGAAAAAATAAAAAAGTTATGGCTCTGGGAAGGCGAGGAGGGAAAAACGAACGTGTCAACAATAAAAAACGCTGGGTCCTTATGGGGTTAATTGAAGACTTTCTCTAGATACATTGGTCAATAGACTTTAGTAGACTTTTTTTAGGCTTTAGTCATGAGATAAGAGCGCTTTTATGAGCTCTTTGAGTGAATACAGGTTTCTGTGGTTACCTGCACACCAGACAGACATCTGTTATCTGATTAGCTGAGAGCAGGGAGTGACATCACCCTTTTTACTACTGAGATCAAAGCACATCAATGATATCTAACAAGATCAGCTTCATTAGACAAAAGATGCATGTGCTGTGAGGACTGAAAAGCATGACTTTATCTGTAATTTTGTTAAAGATAACAATCTCCAGCTCCCTAGAAGTTAAATATGACTGCTGTAGAATCACACATAGTCTGAGGAGACAGAGTAAGTGCAAAACTGCTAAAACTCGGTGAGGAAATTATTTCATGAAGATGAGCCCTTTTTAGAGTGAAGTGAAGCAAATAGTTGATTACCAGGAGATTGACCACTTTTATACCTGGAGCATAGCTGTTATCACAGAGGATCACTACAGCCAGCCACCCCTTTTAAAACTGTCACCAAGAGGAAAAAGAAAATCTGGCACGATTCGGTATTTGGGCTTCTTACCAGTTACAGTTCATGTAAGGACAGCTTATGTTATTCACTGTATCCGAAGTTCTTTTGTTTTCGTCTAAGAGCGCATTATATAATGTACTTCATGTACACAGATGAATCTCTGTCATAATACTAAAAAATCTAAATTCAGTCCTTCAAATTCTTTTTGACATCTGTACCTTCGTCTAGCAACGTATTTGAAAACCGTTTTTCCACTAATCGTGCCGGAGCGGGGCGTCATAAGTAGGTTTCTTAAAATATTGATATAGAGGGACATGTATGAAAACTGTCTAGGTCGAAGTCTTTCCTTGTTGCCCATAACAACCAATCAGAGCTCCCCTTTCATTTTTTCAAAGCACTATTTGAAATGAAAGGTGCGCTCTGATTGGTTGCTATGGGCAAGAAAGAAAGTTTTACACTTAGACAGTTTTCATATGAGACCCATAGTTCTTAGATGTAATAATATAACAACTGATGTCACTAATAGCATGTTGGTATTAAGGTGTTATCTCACCACATAAACCCCTCTCCATATGCTTCTGGCAAATGGGTTATCTCCCATCCCTGATTATATACCCCAGAGAGACCAGCTTTGGTCTGGAAGTTCTGTGCCTAGACTTGAGATCAAAGAATCATAAATGTGTCTACTTCTCTGAATGTGGTGCGATGGCCCCAGAACACCCCTAATCTTTGCCGCACTTAAAAGTGTCTATGGTGCATTGCAAAGTTTGAAGTGCACCTGTTCATACATTCTTTTTGGCTCAAAGTACACCAGAAAACTGGCGCAGCCCCATTTATACATGTCGCCCTATTTCTCAATTTACTCAGCTCCTCCTGTTCCAGAATATGCCGCCTGCAGATGAGATTGCTTTTTTAAAATGATTGGTTCTCTTTAAAAAGATAACTCCTTCAGGTTTGAGCCCTTGTGGTGATCAGCTGATTGCGGTGGGTCTGGCTCATGGAACTCGATACACAACTGTTTTGCTGGTGAAAGACGTGGCCAGCCGGGGGAAATATTGTATTATATCCGGTCATTTAGAAAAATTGTACAAAACCTTGACTCTCCATTCTGGCAAATACAAGGAGATCCCCTCACCATGGTGTGCTTACGCATAAGCATAATGCGCCTGTATGTATGAACTACATTCTGGCGCAGTCTATACTACCTTAAAGTGATTTAGAACTGGCCTTTCAGCACCATCGTTCATACATGTTGCCCATAGTTTTGTGGTAAAAGATTTAGCAGAACTTGAAATGTAGTGATTGAAATTCCTTTGTATTTTGAGCTTGGGAGTCCATTGGGTGGTCCAAATTATGACTGACAGTTATCTCTGGTAGTATTTTTTGCATAAGTGCACATATACTTAAGACTGCCCACTTGACTCCTGAGCCCAGAATGTTCAAGAATTTCAGTCAATAGGTTTTTTTGAAAGACAAGTATAAGATATTACAAAGCGTGTTGTCCAATAAACATATGCAAGGCCATTCTGTTTTTGTCAGGTCTGTGCTGATGGACTTTATAAAGTATTTTGAAACATTCTTCAAATATTTTGTATATTTCTCATTTTACACAGATCATTTCTTCTGGCATTTGTGGATCTGATAGCAGTGCACTGAATGAAATCATAGAAACCAAGTTTCCAGTGATTTTGGGTCATGAAGCTATTGGAAAGGTTGAAAGTATAGGCGAGGGGGTCACCATAGTTAAACCAGGTAAGTCAGAAGTAATTAGAATTGTTGCATTAAAGCTAATATATCCTGATAGCAGAGTGATAATATCACCACATACGAGTAGTAAACAGTATTATTTCTCACAAAAAAATATCCATCACCAATCCCTTGCGTATTTCCTTGTTTTAAGCAGTCTCAGAAGTTAAAAATAGAAAAAAAGTAACTCACCTGTGAAGTCCATCCTGCATTAGTGCTACAGGTGTTCCCTCTAAAAGATGTCACATTCAATGGTAACCTGACGATGCAGACAATCGCTGGCATCAGCGGTCATGTGCCATTCACACAGGAAGAGACCGTTAGGCCTCGTTCACACGGCTTATTTGGGGGCGGATTGGCGCCGTACTCCGCGCCGGATTTGCGCTTCAGTACGGCGCCAATCCGTCCCTGTAATTACGGTAATCCACTGCTCTCATAGAGAACAGTGGATTCCGTCGCTCCTCCCCGCTCGGCGAATCCGCCGCGGGGGGAGAAAGTGACATGCACATTATTTACGGCGCGTACGCGCCGTAAATAATGCATTGTCTATGGGGCCGGGAGCGGCGCCCCGCCGCGCCCCGGCCCCCGCCCCCATCCCGCCCCTTATTCACGGCGGATTTGTGAGCTCAATACGGCTCACAAATCCGTCGGGAATAAGCCGTGTGAACACGGCCTTAGGGTCAGTGATTGGCTGTTGTGTCACGTAACAAATGAACATGGGGGTGCAATATCACTTTTTAGATATTTGTTCTCCATGCAGTATTTAGGTTGTTTCAAACACGGTCATCGTCTGGAAAAACACCTCTGCACTTTTAATGCATCTGTTAGGCCAAACCCAGGAATGGGTTGAAATTGCATATAAATATAAAGAAAGGACCTAAAAACAAATTTCGTGCTCTATCCTATCAGGCTTTGGCTGGGGAACCTGCCGTAGTTGTTTTCGGAAAAAATACACTATGGGGGACATGTATGAAAACTGTCTAGGTCTAAGACTTTCTTTGTTGCCCATAGCAACCAATCAGAGCTCCCCTTAAATTTTTTCAGAGCACTAGATGAAATGGAAGGGGAGCTCTGAATTGTTGCTATGGGCAACAAAGAAAGTCTTAGGGCTTGTTCACACGGCGTTTTTGTGATCCGTTTTACGGATCCGCAAAACGGATCCGCAAAACGGATCTAACAATAGTCAATGTGATTTACATTGAGTTGAATGGCAAAAGCGCATCGCTGTTCCCACGGGAGATCTGCGATGCGCTTTTGAGGGCTCTCCTGCGCTGCGCTTTTCGCATCCGCTTTAAGAATTGACATGTCAATTCTTATTGCGGTTTACGCAAGTGAAAGCCCATAGGAGATAATGGAGTCCGCTTTTGGCACATGTCCAAAAGCACTCCACACTCCGGGTACGTATCAGCTGCGCTTTGCATCCTGAAAGCGGATGCGAAAAGCGCACTGGGAGGCTGGACGGGGATCGCTGGAGAGGTGTGCGGCCGGCAGCGGGAGCGCAGGTGAGCGACGGCAGCGCAGGTGAGCGGCGGGAGCGGAGGTGTGCGGCGGCGGCGGGAGCGGAGGTGTGCGGCCGGCAGCGGGAGCGCAGGTGAGCGGCGGAGGCAGCGCAGGCGAGCGGCGGAGGCAGCGCAGGCGAGCGGCGGCAGCGGGAGCGCAGGTGAGCGGCGGCAGCGGGAGCGCAGGTGAGCGGCGGCAGCAGAGGTGAGCGGCGGAGGCAGCGCAGGCGAGCGGCGGAGGCAGCGCAGGCGAGCGGCGGCAGCGGGAGCGCAGGTGTGCGGCGGCAGCGCAGGTGAGCGGCGGCAGCGCAGGTGAGTGGCGACAGCGCAGGTGAGCGGCGGCAGCGGGAGCGCAGGGGGATCGGAGGTGAGCTGCGGCTGTGGGAGCGGTGACAGTGGAGGTGCGGGAGATTTGAAATGGTGGAGGAGCCGGGGCTGACATATGAATGGAGGTGATGGCGGGGCAGACATATGAATGGAGGTGACGGCGGGGCTGACATATGAATGGAGGTGACGGCGGGGTAGGCATATGAATGGAGGTGACGGCGGGGCTGACATATGAATGGAGGTGACGGCGGGGCAGGCATATGAATGGAGATGACGGCGGGGCAGACATATGAATGGAGGTGACGGCGGGGCAGACATATGAATGGAGGTGGACGGCGGGGCTGACATATGAATGGAGGTGACGGCGGGGCAGGCATATGAATGGAGGTGACGGCGGGGCAGGCATATGAATGGAGGTGACGGCGGGGCAGACATATGAATGGAGGTGACGGCGGGGCAGGCATATGAATGGAGGTGACGGCGGGGCAGGCATATGAATGGAGGTGACGGCGGGGCAGGCATATGAATGGAGGTGACGGCGGGGCAGGCATATGAATGGAGGTGACGGCGGGGCAGGCATATGAATGGAGGTGACGGCGGGGCTGACATATGAATGGAGGTGACGGCGTGGCAGGCATGTGAATGGAGGTGACGGCGGGGCAGGCATATGAATGGAGGTGACGGCGGGGCTGACATATGAATGGAGGTGACGGCGGGGCTGACATATGAATGGAGGTGACGGCGGGGTAGACATATGAATGGAGGTGACGGCGGGGCAGGCATATGAATGGAGGTGACGGCGGGGCAGACATATGAATGGAGGTGACGGCGGGGCAGACATATGAATGGAGGTGACGGCGGGGCAGGCATATGAATGGAGGTGACGGCGGGGCAGGCATATGAATGGAGGTGACGGCGGGGCAGGCATATGAATGGAGGTGACGGCGGGGCAGGCATATGAATGGAGGTGAGGGCGGGGCAGGTATATGAATGGAGGTGACGGCAGGCAGGCATATGAATGGAGGTGACGGCAGGCAGGCATATGAATGGAGGTGACGGCGGGGCAGGCATATGAATGGAGGTGACGGCGGGGCAGGCATATGAATGGAGGTGACGGCGGGGCAGGCATATGAATGGAGGTGACGGCGGGGCAGGCATATGAATGGAGGTGACGGCGGGGCAGGCATATGAATGGAGGTGACGGCGGGGCTGGCATATGAATGGAGGTGACGGCGGGGCTGACATATGAATGGAGGTGACGGCGGGGCAGACATATGAATGGAGGTGACGGCGGGGCAGGCATATGAATGGAGGTGACGGCGGGGCAGGCATATGAATGGAGGTGACGGCGGGGCAGGCATATGAATGGAGGTGACGGCGGGGCAGACATATGAATGGAGGTGACGGCAGGCAGGCATATGAATGGAGGTGACGGCGGGGCAGGCATATGAATGGAGGTGACGGCGGGGCAGGCATATGTAATGGAGGTGACGGCGGGGCAGGCATATTAATGTAGGTGACGGGCGGGCAGGCATATGAATGGAGGTGAGGCGGGCAGGCATATGATGGAGGTGACGGGGGGAGGCATATGAATGGAGGTGACGGCTGGGCAGTCTTATTTATGGAGGTGACGGCGGGGCAGGCATATGAATGGAGGTGACGGCGGGGCAGGCATATGAATGGAGGTGACGGCGGGGCAGGAGAGAGAGAGAGTTTCCCCCCCCACCTCCCGTTCTGAAAACGCATCCGGAAAGCGGATGCGTAAAACGCAAGTGAAAAAGCATTCAAAACGGATCCAAAAAAAGTAACAACTGCTGCGTTTTGCGGATCCGCTTTCCGGATGCGCTTTTCAAGTGCCAAAAACGGATCCGTTAAAAGGATCCAAAACGCCGTGTGAACAAGCCCTTAGACATAGACAGTTTTCATACATGTGGCCCTATGTCTGAAGCTGTGCTACACTGTGCATTTCCACATCCCCGAAAATAAGACAGGGCATTTTTAGTTATGAAATTCAGAGTTTGGCTGCTTATGCTGATGTTTGTGATGAAATCACTACAGTATATTAATACAGGTTGATTTTTTGTTCAACAGTAAATGTGAATTCTTGTTCATGGAAAAATAAGACATCTCCTAAAAATAAGTCTTAGCTCATCTTTAGGAGCAAAAATTAATATAAGACACTGTCTTATTTTCGGGGAAACAGGGGTACATTTTGCACAGTGTCTTTTTGGCTGCAAACAAAGCTTCAAAAATGTTTTTTTTTTTCTAAGGGATTCATGTGTTTTTTTGTTTTGTTTTCTTGTGCAGTTTCTTTAGTGTTATTTGCAAAATAGTGTGTACTGGCATGTGAGATTTTTTCTTTGGTGTTCTTTCACATCACAAAACATATAATCCATCACATAGCTTGCAATGTGGAAAAATGACACAAAGCTACACACATGCATTTTTTAGAAAAAAAACAAAGTTCCATGGGAATGAAAACACTACAATTCGGCTGAAAAACAGCTACACCTAGAGCATGCTGCATTTTCAAAAAAAAGCAAAAGCGCAAAAAAAATGCTACAAAGAAAAAAGGATAATTTGTAATGTGTTTTACTAATGTGCTTTACTAGTTTATTAACTTATTGCCTTCCAGCTAAAATCTGTCCCAAACAAAAGCGTGAAAAATGCCAGCGTTTCAGTAGCATTTTCTGCAAAATCTGCAGCATGTGAGACTGCCCTTTAAAGAGTCTCTATGCAGACCATTGTCATGAATTTGATATATTGGTGTTCATTGTTAGGAAATAAAATGAGAAACCTACTAAATATTTAACAGTAATTGAGATAATTGAGATAATGCACAACTCCCTGCAATATACGAGGCAATCTAAACCATTGAAATGACTTTCGGAACCACTAAACAGTACTGAATGTGTTACATCTATCTCTTATTATTTTGACAGGTGATAAAGTCATCCCACTGTTTGTCCCACAATGCGGATCGTGCAGAAGTTGCAAGACTGCGAATTGTAACCTGTGTGAAGTGTTTGAGTGAGTTCACTGTATATAAAATTGTTATTTGATAGCAAATTGATACATTTTGACATCAGTTTCTTTCCGAGAAATGAGTGGACTGTTATTTATTTGAATTCACTTTTTCACAAATCTGCTGATAATGTTTGTTCTTAAATACTGAGAAAAGATATGACTCAAATATAGTACAGTATAATGTTAGAGCAGGAATTAGATTATGTGGGCCCAACTGTGGAGTTTATTCCCACCCTATAACTACTGTACATGCCTCTTATACTCTGCCTATTGCTTTTTTTGCTCTTTTTCTCTGCCTTTCTGTCTCTCTCAAGGATGCATATGCAGTTTAAATATTCTAGTGGGGTGGGGTGGCACGCACAGTTAGCAGACTGTGATAGGGTGCTGGTCAAAAACAGGTGAATGTTACTTCACCACTAGTTACAGAGAGAATGATTGACCGCACACCGAAAATTGATGCAAAAATAGATTCATTTAATTAAATCCACAGGCTCCAGAGAAAATATACACAGGTGACTTAAATCAACGTCACGTTTCGGTCCTGGCAGACCTTTTTCAAAAAGTCACAGTCAGAAGAGTGGATAAAGGATAAGTAAAAGGGCCGTAGCCCTGTGAAATAGGAGCCTCCTATTTCACAGGGCTACGACCCTTTTCCTTATCCGTTATCCACTCTTCTGACTGTGACTTTTTGAAAAAGGTCTGCCAGGACCGAAACGTCACGTTGATTTAAGTCACCTTTGTATATTTTCTCTGGAGCCTGTGGATTTAATGAAATGAATCTATTTTTGCATCAATTTTCGGTGTGCAGTCAATCATTCTCCCTGTATGCAGTTTAAATGTCTGCCATGCTGAGGGGCCGACTGGTGGTTTCCTCAGTTCCTCTGTAGGATAGTCCGAGTCTGGTTTTACTTAGATTTCTTTACTACGTTTACATGCCATATTTGTGAGATACTTGTTTGCACTGATTTTTTAGGATGTTAAGAATTTAGATAGGGTTATTGTAGTTTTAGCAAATGAAAGTTATTTAAACTACTATGAAATTTTTTACTATTTTATGTTCATCCATGTGTATAAGTTCTCAATGGTTTTCACTGAGGCCTGGTTCACATTGAGGCAGATTTATCAATACTATTAAACTCTTAGGGGGACATGTATGGAGAGCGGTGCGTCGAAACGCCTGTTTTCACGTTTTTTACTGTGAAAACTGCACCTGATGTATGTCGGTGCTGAAGTGCACTCATACATGTGGGGCAAACTTCGATGCCTCCGGAGACAGACCACATTGAAATAGGTCTGCCTGTCGGAGCTGTGATGCACCTTACTTTGCTTACCCGCATTCATACATGTGTCGGAGTTCTCGAATGTGGTGCGTCCCGCCCCAGAACGCCCCTTCCTGTTAGCCGCATTACAAAGTGGCGAACCTTTCCCCTAACAGCGCATTAGGTGCGTCCGACAGCGGAGTCGGCACAGTGAGGCGCATTATACGCCTGAAAATGTGTGAAAGCTCCGATCATACATATCGCCCTTAGTGTAAAGTTAGACTAGAGAGTCTTATAACGTGCCATGTTTATCATAGTGTTGATGAATCTGTCACAGGTTTATTCTCCACTGTAACTTTACACCTTTTTTAAGTTAGCTTACTTTATGCCACTAACTTCGGCAAACTTTTGGTGCACTGTATTGGCGCACAGTGGTATACACACACCTCTTTCAATGAAAATACGCTCCTATGTCGACATATAAGTGCCTAGAAACTGTCTAAAATACATAATAAATGTGGTGTAAAGCATGTATGCCATGATTTTTGGTGCAATTTGTGCCAGAATTCTGCTGCAACTACCTTGATAAATGTTGCCCAATGTTTAATAGAAAAATACACTTGTACAATCACTAAGCGCTATTTTCTAAAACCAGAATACCCACCTTCAATATCAATTTCATAGATTCTTTTTATCTGTTTTATTTTTTTATTTTTTTGTCTTTATATTATTATTCAATAGGTTTGGATCCAGCAGCATGTCTGGACTGATGCAAGATGGTACAAGCAGATTTACCTGTAAAGGCAAAACAATTTATCATTATACAAACACAAGTACATTTAGTGAATATACTGTGGTCCCTGACATTTGTATTGCAAAAGTGGATGACTCTGCCCCTGCTGAAGTTTGTCTGATAGGTTGTGGATTTGCAACTGGATATGGTGCAGCTGTAAACACTGCTCAGGTAAAAATGACCATGTACAAATAGGGCCTTTATCGGCCCCATACAGTATGAGCTTTTGGGTCACATACAGTATACATCTGGATATTTTTTTTCATTTTAATTTCCAGGCAAATACTGTCAGACATGTAATGTTTTTCTATACGGGAAAGAACCACCGGAATGTTCAGATTGTGATTGGTATGAGAGCTTTGTATCCTTGCATCATAGTTTAAAGGGTTATTCCTATCTCACATTGATGGCTTATCTTCTGATATGCCATCAATGTGTGATGGGTGCAAGTCCCACCTCTGGAGCCTGAAATTTTCTCAGGAACAGATTCCCAAAAGTTACTGTTCAGTAGGGAGAGTAGGTTGCGCTTGTGCACATGTGCTTTATTTGGAACTCCCATAGAAATTAATGAACAGAAAACACCATTCGCCTGTACTCGAAAATATCATAAAACAGAATGAAGAGTACAACACAAGCACGACTGACTTTCAAGTGCCTGTTCTCGAGAAAGGTCCCACCTCTGAGCCTTGCACCTATCACATATTGGCGATATCGTATTGATATGCCATCAATGTATGAGATGGTAACACTCCTTTAAATAGTCACATTGCAGAATTCAGAGTATTTGCTTTAGTTTTAATAGAAGACATACATTTTAGAGTTAGACATGACTTATAGGAGCTCTGTAGCCATACAGCCTCTGTGTGCCTCTGAAAAAGCTCCATGCTCAAAGTCTGACCTTATGATACAAGAAACAAAGGTGGGCATAGATGTCTACTAACAAGACTTTAAATTTTCTACATGATGTGTACAATCATTTTAATCCCTTACCGACATATGACATACAGTATGAGTACATCATAGTGCTGGTAAGGGGCTTGGTAGTGGGATCGCAGTGCAATCCCGCTAGATAGCCACCGGGTGTTAGCTACTAATTGCAGCTAACACCTGGCAGTTACAGCGCTGTTTAACCCATTAGACGACGTGGCACTCCGATCGGAGCCCCCACGTGAAATTGCGGGGTTCTGATCACTTAACATGGCAGCTGGAAGCCTTGTGAAAGCTTCCATTGCCGCCATGTTTTCAATTTTGCTCATTTTTGTCCCAGAAAGTAGTAAAACCGCCATCTTTGTACACCCTAATGCATTGTCTATACAATGCATTAGGCTGTATAAATTATTGTGTCTCCTATGGTGAAGTATCCTAGGGAAACTCAAAGTTAAAGTAAAAAAAAAGTTTTAAAATGTATAAAAAACATTCAAAGTTCAAATTACCCCCCTTTCACTATTCTGCAAATAAAAAATATAAAAGAAAAAAGTTACACATATTTGGTATAGCCACATCCGAAAAAGTCTGATCTATTAAAACATAACATCATTAATCCCGTACGCTGAACACCATAGAAGAAAAAAAATTCCAAACGCCAAAACTGTGGTTTTTTGGACATTTCACATCCCCTAAAAATTGGAATCAATTTGATCAAAAAAAGTCTTCCAAAGTATTCCAAGCTGGTAGCAATAAAAAGTACACTTCAGCCTGCAAAAAAATGCCCCGTCACTCAAGTCTGTAGGTGCTAGTACAAAATAGTTATTGGTCGCAGAAAATAGTGCCACAGTGCAAATTTCAAAAGAGGAAAATGTTTGCAATTTTTTTATGGAAACCATACATGTTTGGTATTGCCAGATGCATATCAACCTGTAGAATACAGCTAACACATAATTTTATGACTGAACACCGTAAAAGCAAAACACCCGCAAACATGGCGCAAGTACGTTTTTTTTCACATTTTAACCCATTTAGAATGTTTTTGCGGTTTACCAGTACATTCTATAGTAATATGAATAAAACCATTAGAAATTACATCTTGTCCTGCAAAATAAAAGCCCTCATATGTCTATGTATGTGGAAAAATAAAAAAAGTTATGGCTCTGGGAAGGCGAGGAGTTAAAAAGGAACGTCAAAAAAAAGAAATAGGCCCTGGCGTTAAGGGGTTAAAATATAAATTTTTAATATATTTTTAAATGTTTAAAATAATTCACTAATCTTCCTTTTCTCAGGTGACAAAGGGTTCTACCTGTGCTGTATTTGGCTTGGGAGGTGTTGGTTTTTCGGCAGTAGTAGGATGCAAAGATGCAGGAGCTTCACGAATCATCGGAGTAGGTAGAACTAAAGATAAGTTTCCAAAAGCCATTCAACTTGGAGCCACTGAGTGCATAAACCCAAAAGATTATGATAAACCTATTGATGAGGTCATTTGTGAGATGACTAATGGAGGAGTGGATTTTGCCATTGAATGTGCAGGACGCACTGAGACCATGGTAAGTGGAAAATAACAGGATGCGGTATAGAATAGTTGTGGAATGTTTCCTATTAATGTTCCAGTTTTATAGACCAATACCACACATCATCCTTTCTAAAGGGGAAATATATTATTACACATCTCATCTGACAAACACGATAACATGGATTGTCTACCTTTTCTTTTTAGCTGACTGCCTTAAAATCTACTTACAAAAGCAATGGTGTTGCTGTGTTGCTGGGTGTTGCATCTCCAAAAGATGAAATTTGTTTCCATCCAGGTTTGCTTCTCTCAGGGCGTTCATTGAAAGGATCCATATTTGGAGGTATGATATTTGAAAAATTGTTCCATGTCCAAAAGTCACATTGACTAGAATATTTCATATTCTTAGATTAATTTTTTTAATTGTTAGGTGTTGTCTAAATACAGAGCATCCTTCTTATAAGAGTGCTGCTGTAACAATCAGCTGATCTTCTCAGCTGCAGCTTCTTAAACCCTCAAAAATAAACCGTAGCTAATTTTGACATGTAATATAAGAATGACTTAGGCATAAAATGATATACTCCAGCTTGCTTAGAAGTAGCATTAAGCAGATGATCCGCAGCTTATACTTTTAAAAATAATTTTTTTTTTATTAATATTTCCAATTAAAAATGTGATAATACAGGGTGGGAGATTGTAATAACAGCACCAGTGCTACAGATTTGCACGACGCGTTTCGACTAATACATAGTCTTAATCATTGTGCCATAAGAATGACTTAAGTTTGCCGAAAATAGAGTGACTCTGACCTGTGCCTGATAAAGTATGGATTAATGTTTGCACAGAGCAGTATGTAAGAACCAGTTGCACCCTAAACACTTAGGGGGATATGTATAAACAGGGCTGTGCCAGTGCATTGAGTGCACTGGAGTGCATTGAGACAACAAATCTATTGTAGATGACTAAACAGTCGTACCCCAAAATCTGGTGCATTATGGGACAGATTTGACACTTCTGAATGCGCAAATTCTACTGGACCAGGTCATTCGTAATATTAGACACATTTATGAATGTTTCATGCCAAAATGTGGCGCGAAACAGTCATAAAAAGCCATACCAATTTAAAAGTGTAAGTACTCAGTCCATCAAGTTGGTAGTAGATGAATTGTCATTGCTAAACCAAAAAAAAAGCAATAATTTTCCAACTAATTCCCCCTAAAGTAATAACAACTAACATATAATTTTAGATGGTTTTAAAATTATCACAATATCAAGTTAATATAAATATAAAATCATATAATATAAAACTCTCAAAAAAACTCTCAGGAAGATATTGAGTTTAGAGATGGGCGAATTGATTCATAACGAAGGAGAATTCGTTAGGAATTTTCAGAAAACTTCGGTCTGAACGAAGTTGAAAGTTTGGAGTGTCGCGGGAAAGAAGTGGTGCTTTTGATTGATGATAAATGGCTGCGAGCACATGGCGTTACATATGGGGCAAAGAAGTCTGGGAGAAGAAAGGCGTAGCCTTCATGAACAAGGGTGCAAGAGATTGAAGCCAATCAGTGTATACTGTGCGGGATTCTGTGCCGTCACCGAAACTATATAAGTCCGGCACCATGCTCAGCTCCTCAACACGTCTCTCCCTGTACTGCGTAGGGAAGTCTGCACCTGCTGCCTGCCAGGTCGCTGCTGCTTGGTGATAACTCATACTAAATAATCTCACGGTTTATACAGCGATTTTTTGGGGGGGGGGTGTCACAGCTTGTCTCAGTAGACTGCTTCTCATTACGTTTCTAATTCGATTTGAGGGGGTATTGGATATGGAAGTCCAGTGTGGTGTCCATGCAGCTGCATATACAATTTTAATGCATTTAATGGCATTTAATTGCATTTTAATGCTATCCTGCTCAGTTTCTTGAGCACATTAAATATCCAAGGGTTATCTAAGCTGTTTTCCTGTTGTATTCTAGTAAAGAGAGACAGCGTTTTACAATCCAAATAACCACTTCATTTTTGGTTTGCTCATTATTATTTTGTGGCTCATATAGATCCAGGGGTTTAATTAAGCGTTGATTCCTGCTGTTGTGTCACTAAAAGAAAGCGGTCCTTTTCCCCGCAAAAAAATAAATTTTTGCCTGTACATAATTCATAACCGAAGGTTAATTACTAGTTTTTTCTGTTGTGTTTGTTCCGTAAAATACACACACAGTTTTAACAGCTAAAAGCTGTAGATTGTTGGCAGCATATTTATTTTGCGCAATTTTACATCCAAGGTAACTAAGTATTCTTTTCTGCAGTTGTACTTATAAAATGAAACGATCTTTTTCACCATCGAAGGAAGAAATTTTGGCTGTAGGCAGCATAATTCATATCCAAAGGTTAATTACAAGTTTTTTCTGTGTGTTTTCCGTAAAATACCGCCGTTTACAGACGCTACAAGCTTGTAATTTGTTGGCAGCATATTACTTTTGGCCCAATTAACACCAAGGGTTAACTAAGTATATTTTCTCCTGGTTATGTACTTAGTAAAAGAAATCGTTCGTTTCCACACCGCAAAGAAGCAATTTTGCCTGTTAGCAGAATTCGATATCCGAAGGTTAATTAAGCCTGTTTTGTGGCTTTAATATAAATTCAGTAAAATACACCAGTGTTTTTAAAACGGCACATACAAGTAAATTTTTCCTGCCCATCCGTTGTGGAGCGCATTTATATCCAAGGGTTACCGCCAAGCATATTACTGGGTTCATATTGGAGTCAAATACAGGGGTGTGTATATAATCAATACAATATCTTCATCAAACAGTGTCTGTAACATTTTAGAACAAACAGTAAGTCAGACAGAGATGGAGCAGGCTCTCACTCTGCTAGTGGCAGTGTGCAAACAACATTTCCCGGATCAGATCCAGGTCGCAGCAACAGTAAGGGTACGTCGCAGCAGGGTGCACACGTGAGGCCACAACTGCCTGCTGACATCTAGCTGCCGTCGTGATGGTTCAGCAACCCAATGGTTCTTGATTGGTTGACTAGTCATCCACTACTTCCCAGCAGATGACATCTGACAACCCCAGGCCAAGAGTCGTTGTGAATGGTCAGACCCAACCCAATAGTTTGGCCGATGGCTCGGAGCGGGTCAGCGGCCCTCACCTGTCCTTCAATCCGCCTTCTGTCCCATCCCGGTCCCTCGAGCCCAGAGATCTACTAGTGGTCTGGGCTCAGCGCCACTATATCAAGCAAGGATGAACAATTTGAGGGAGCAGCCAGCACTACTTGCACGAAGATATGGGGCCAATATCTCTGCTTCTTTTGCAGTAGGCGGCAAAGTATAGATGTGGAGAGTGGCATGAAAGGTCATGTTAGGGACCGGTTGAACCGCAAGGGCTTCAATCATCGTCAGGAGAAGAGGGCGTCAGCTTGCGCGTCAGGCAAGCGGCCAGCCAGCCCCCCAAGTGTGTTTGTGTGGCCTGAGTCAGCAGTGTAGCAGCAGTTTGAGTCGGAGCCAAGCGCCACGAAGGTAGAAAACCCGCAGTCGTCGCAGGTCCAAGAAGTAGCGGCCAGGTGCTCAGCGAGGCAGCAGTGGTCAGTGTCACTTAGTAGGAGCGTTGACGTAAAATCGAGATCTTCGGCGGTGTGTGGCAGTTCTTGCTAGACACATTGCACGGCAGCGCAGACATCGAGTATCTGTAACTATGGTCAGGAGTGGCCAGTACTTGGTCCTTTAACGGCCCTACTGTGGTAATATGTGCGTTCCTTTCCCCAGCACACCACAACTGGACATGAGACCCCGTTGTCTCCTCCACGTTGTCAAACTACGGCGGCTTCCTGCGCCAATGTCCGCCTCGCTCCTGCTCCTCCACCACCACGCACCATCTCACCTCCCACAAGTACTGCTTCCACATACACATGTGTAGGTCACAGCGGTGTCACGCATTTCTACACCTGGCTTTGCTGCCTCGGGCGTAAACAAAGTCACACAGGATGAACTGCTCCGTGTCATGAAGCAGAGAAATCGATGTGTGGCTTTCACTCCGCACCAACTTAAAATTCGAAATCCATGGTGACGGACAATGTGTAGGAACATGGTGTCCCGCTGCACCGAGGAGGGATGGTCCCATGCGCCCGCATGGCGCACGGTTAATTGGTGTAAAAAGGTTCCCTGAAGTTTCACCGATCTTCAAAATTTGAAAATGGCCGGGAAACTGTGCATGCATTTAACCCTTCCTAAAAACCGGAACACCTATGGTTGCGCGGCAGAACGGCCTCCCCCAACACACTCTGATTGCGATGTTTCCACCCTTTGGAATTCCACCTGCACATTTTGGACCGACTGTTGAACGGAGAAAGGCCTTTTAACATTTTTTGATGATCCGGGGGCGGACAGGAACTCCCCTGTGAAATTTTGATGTCAGCCAGTGGGAGCTCAACGTGAAACCTCCGTTGTGAGGCCATTCGAGGAGGTGACATTAATTTCAGTCGCCAGGACTAGGGATAAATAAGTCATTACACTGTTTTCCTGTCCTGGAACAGAGCGAAAAATCTGTCTGGCAGGGGGCTGGAGCGTGGGACTACATCTCCGGCCACATGAGTCCGGGGGAATGAAAGGAGGAGGAGGAGGGGAGGACATTTTAGCAGAAGCATTGTCTGGGGAAATGAGTGGATTTTACCCAGGGACAAGAGAGGAGACAGAGCACTGGGGGGAGTAGATAGAGATGGGAAGCGAGGGAGATGACCCGCAAGCACTGTGGCAGTATACATGAAGGAGGGGGGGAGCCCCCCCGGATCCCTTGTGCAGAGGCCCGCAGCTGTGATTTGCCTGGCTAGTGACAGCCCAAAAGTCACATCCCCACAGAGGGGTGACTTCTGGTCCCACCCCACGGACCCTCGTACCCCGGTTCAAAATGGGGGCTTTTTGCTCAGCTGCTGATGGGGGACAAAATCAATACTATGGGGGAAAACCTCCCGTATTTTAGTTGGCCGCTGCCTATGTGCGGCATGTCCCCCCCTCTGACAGGTTGACTGGGGGTTTTTCAGCGCTCACGTTCTACTGCCCGGCTGAAGGGGGAAGGGGGGGGGGGGGGGGGGGGGGGGGGGGAGGGGGGGGATAAACCCCGTCCCCAAACAGCACAACCAAGTCTGGGGCCTTTATGAGCAGCTTCCCTTACCCGCCTAGTGAGGAGGCAGTCGCTAGCAGCAGCACAGGGGCCCGGGGCGTCCCTGAACCCAAAAGGTGGTGCCCACTTGGACACACTCTGCCACCCCATTAAAAATCCCCTTTAACCGGGCAGCCAAAAATGGGTGTGGCCGCAACTTGCCGAGTTTTTAACTGGAAAGTGTCCTGCCCGCCATATTTTGGGATCAAGCGGGTGGGGTTTGTGGGGGGGCCACGTTACCCCAAGGGGAACCCCTTGTCACGGAAATTGGAACACGACCTTTTTAAAGATGAATAAGGCTTGGGTCGGGCAGGATTTCCACACACCAATGCTGAGGCGTCAGACTACATCAGCCATGACGCCTCACCCAAACTGTGAGAAATGAGTCTGGGTTCAAACTACCTTCCTCAGCCACTATTCTGATGCCGCCACCTGCCTTATTCCACACATCTGCTGACAGTTTCTCCATCTGCCTACCACCATCTTTAACAGGTACTGGTATTACCACCCACCTCCACACTCTGTCATTGTGCCACTCTATGACCTCATGCTGCTGCTGCTGCTGTTGTTGCTGCTGCGGTCACCTCCACACCCTGTCATTGTGCCACTCTCAGACCTCATGCTGTTTCTCCTGCCGTCACCTCCACACTCTGTCATTGTGCCACTCTGTGGCCTACTCCTGTTTTTGCCACCTCCAGAATGTCATTGTGCCACTGTCTGACCTCATGCTGCTGCTGTGGCTGCTGCCATGACCTCCACACTCTGTCATTGTGCCACTCTGTGGCCTACTCCTGTTTGTGCCAACTCCACACTCTGTCATTGTGCCACTCTCTGATCTCATGCTGCTGCTGTGGCTGCTGCCATTACCTACACACTCCGTCATTGTGCCACTCTGTGGCCTACTCCTGTTTGTGCCACCTCCACTCTCTGTCATTGTGCCACTGTCTGACCTTATGTTGCTGCTGTGGCTGCTGCCGTGACCTACACTCTCTGTCATTGTGCCACTGTCTGACCTCATGCTGCTGCTGTGGCTGCTGCCGTGACCTACACACTCTGTCATTGTGCCACTGTCTGACCTCATGCTGCTGCTGTGGCTGCTGCCGTGACCTACACACTCTGTCATTGTGCCACTGTCTGACCTCATGCTGCTGCTGTGGCTGCTGCCGTGACCTCCAGAATGTCATTGTGCCACTGTCTGACCTCATGCTGCTGCTGTGGCTGCTGCCATGACTTCCACACTCTGTCATTGTGCCACTGTCTGACCTCATGCTGCTGCTGTGGCTGCTGCCATGACCTACACACTCTGTCATTGTGCCACTCTGTGGCCTACTCCTGTTTGCGCCAACTCCACTCTCTGTCATTGTGCCACTCTCTGACCTCATGCTGCTGCGGCCGTGATCTACACACTCTGCCATTGTGCCACTCTGTGGCCTACTCCTGTTTGTGCCACCTCCACTCTCTGTCATTGTGCCACTCTCTGTCCTCATGCTGCTGCTGTGGCTGCTGCCGTGACCTACACTCTCTGTCATTGTGCCACTCTCTGACCTCATGCTGCTGCTGTGGCTGCTGCCGTGACCTACACACTCTGTCATTGTGCCACTGTCTGACCTCATGCTGTTGCTGTGGCTGCTGCCGTGACCTACACACTCTGTCATTGTGCCACTGTCTGACCTCATGCTGCTGCTGAGGCTGCTGCCGTGACCTCCGCAGTCTGTCATTGTGCCACTGTCTGACCTCATGCTGCTGCTGTGGCTGCTGCCATGACCTCCACACTCTGTCATTGTGCCACTGTCTGACCTCATGCTGCTGCTGTGGCTGCTGCCGTGACCTCCACACTCTGTCATTGTGCCACTGTCTGATCTCATGCTGCTGCTGTGTCTGCTGCCATGACCTACACACTCTGTCATTGTGCCACTCTGTGGCCTAGTCTTGTTTGTGCCACCTCCACTCTCTGTCATTTGTGCCACTCTCTGACCTCATGCTGCTGCTGCCGCCTACACACTCTGTCATTGTGCCACTATCTGACCTCATGCTGCTGCTGTGGCTGCTGCCGTGACCTACACACTCTGTCATTGTGCCACTGTCTGACCTCATGCTGCTGCTGTGGCTGCTGCCGTAACCTCCACATTCTGCCATTGTGCCACTCTGTGGCCTACTCCTGTTTTTGCCACCTCCAGAATGTAATTCTGCCACTCTCTGACCTCATGCTGTTGCTGTGGCTGCTGCCGTAACCTCCACACTCTGCCATTGTGCCACTCTGTGGCCTACTCCTGTTTTTGCCACCTCCAGAATGTAATTGTGCCACTCTCTGACCTCATGCTGCTGTGGCTGCCGCCGTCACCACCAGACTCTGTCACTGATGTCGTCACCTGAGCTCTCAGCTTGTTTTTTTCTAGCTGTCGCTGCCATGTATTTATCAGGCTACATTCCCGCTTCAGTTTTTTGGTCAGTTTTCACCTCTTAAGTGCCCAGGGAATTTTATAGTGAAGTGATTCTAAGAGCGGCGGCAGTCATGTGCGTGTCATACTAAACCACAACATTGAAGGAAGACCAAACCAAGCTCCCTCTGCATATTTAAGCATGGCACAACGTTCTACAGCACCCTGCAGGCTCTGTGCAGCCTGGAAATAGCTGTTTTTTAACGCGATTTATCCCGAAACAATTCGGACCGAAACAAATTTTGTCGGAAAATTCGGCGAAGTCACTGAATCTAATTTTTGAGAAATTCGCCCATCTCTAATTGAGTTATCGTAGTTTTATCAGTGATTACATACATATCCCAGCAGGCTAGAAATAAAATAAAAACTATTTGAATAGCATGTAAGTGAATAGAGACTATCGTAGGGATTTTGTTTGGCGCACTGCCATATGTAGAATACAGTTTGAGAGCAGGAAAATAAAATTTCAACAGCGATCCACATCTGATTAAAATTTTGTCTAATATCATCTAGTAAAAATAAGAAAATTGGAACAAAAATGTTCCTAAAAATCCTGACCTTCTGACCCAGTGACCTACATTTAGATGAATGAAAATGAACATATAATATAAAAGTGTAAAAAATTACACTAAAGTAGTTTGTTTAGAAAAACAGAAACTCATAAATGTTATATTGTAAAATGTTTCTCTTTCTACTACCTCACAATGTTCTCTCTGTCACAATCTAAATTTTGTGGTTAGAATGTTGCAATGTTAGAACTGTAACATTTGTATTTTGTTGCTTCTATATATAGACTAGTGCAATTCCTTGAGTTGGTTTTCTAATGAAAAATTAATTTTGTGACTAATAAAATTTTGTTCTGATTTTTTTCGATTTTTTTATTTTTCTTTGACTACATTAAATGAAACAAATTTTAATAAGATGTTGATCACTGTTGAAATTTAATTTTTCTGCTATCAGCCTACACTCTACATACGACAGTAGCCAACTCTTGAGTTCTTTTAGGACTTGAGGTGCGCCATGCAAGATCTCTGTGATAGTTTTTATCCACTGACATGCTATTCTAACAGCTTTTATTTTATTTCTGTGATAAATGTTTATGTATGTAATCACTGGTAATACTATGATAACTCTGTAACTACCTGATTGAAAATGGCAGTTATCGTAGATGCTGTATTGGTTTTTGAATTTTATATTTTATAATTTCAGATTATCGTATTTATTTTATATTAATTGTATACTATTTATTTTCATATTCATTTTTATATTTCATTTGATATCTTTTTATAATTAACATAAGTTAGTTTATATCACTTTAGTGGTGTTAGTTGGGAAATAATTGGTATTTTTTTGCCTATTGCCAATAAGTTGTTAAGCACGACCCACCTGTCAGGAATTCTGTTGAATCTTAATGCACATTTGTGGCACATTACTAGCCACTTACGATGTGCCACATCATGGCTGCACACCACTTACGATATGGCACGTTTATAAACTGCTGTATGACAGGTTCTTACATGCTGTCGCATTGTACACTCATCTAAAGCAATTTAGAACTTAGTTCACCGATTAGGGCTCTAGCAATCCACCAGTAAAGTTGAGCAATAAAATTAATTAGCTTTTTCCCTTATGTGCAATCCAATAGACAAGATGTTCCTGGCTGTTTTAAGGTGTAAGTGGGCTCCCATACATTTTGTAGATGTGATTTCACCATATCTGGTTTAGGGCTTGGTTTGTGCTGATGAAATGTCCTGTTTAAATCACTTCTAAAGGTTGGATTCATGAGTTTATAGCAGAAAAAAAACAATGATAATCATTGGGTGATTCCTAGTCATTTATATTAGCTTCTGTCATGGATGCCCCTGCGACCCTCGTCCCGGGTCGCAGGTGCATCCGTGCCCCAACTCTTAGCGGCGCCCCGTCCCGCACCTCGGGTCCGGGGTCCGCTCATCCCACTGCCCGGGTCCCCAGTGACTTACCCGGCCATGCTCCTGCCCCGTCTGTCTCGGTCCCTCGGCGTGTGCGGCGCCGCCCCTTAGGGAGCGCGCGCGCCGGCAGTCTGAGATTTAAAGGGACAGTGCGCCGGTAATTGGCCATTACCGGGCACTGCTCCTATTTTAGCCCAGCCTCTTCCCAGTGGCCTTTGCCGGATCTTTAGTGCACATGCCTATTGGGAAAGCGTTCCAGAAAGCCTTGTCTCGCCTACCGTGTACCGAACCCATTTGCTTACGTTTACCGACCACGAACCTTGCCGTCTGCCCTGACCTTCTGCCTGTCTACGTTCACGAACCTCAGCCGCCTGCCCTGACCTTCTTGCCTGTCCCCGACTACGAGCCTGACTGCCGATTCTGTACCTCGCCTACCCTTGGCCGCCACCGCAGGCAAGCCCCGCCAGTGGTAGTGACCTGGTGGACTCCCGCCGCAGCAAGTCCATCCCGCTTTGCGGCGGGCTCTGGTGAATACCGGGACCCACTTAGATTCCACTCCCTGGTGTGGGCTTACGCCATCGCCTGCGGTGGTCCAGAGGATCCACCTCCAGACCGTTACAGCTTCTTTATATTTATTTTCCCCTACAGTGGGATATATGTGTGAGTAATATGTGTATGACCCTTTAAGAGGTTCTGGTCTCTTTCAGCCTTTCTGTACAGAATCTTAACCCCTCAATGCCCAGGCCTATTTTTTTTTTAATGTTTATTTTTCCCTCCCCGCCTTCCCAGAGCAATAACTTTTTTATTTTTCCACCTACATAGACATATTAGGGCTTTTATTTTGGGGGACAAAATGTACTTTCTAATGGTATTATTCATATTACCATAGAATTCTAGCTTCGGTAAAAATGATGTGTAATCTGTATTCTACAGGTTGAAAAGAATCCGGCAATACCAAACATTTAGGCTTTCCATTATGTTTGGTACAGTACAAAAATTCCAAATATTTTCTATGTTTGAAATTTTCACCGCGGTACCATTTTCTACGACCAATAACTTTTTTGTACTAACACCTAGGGACTTAAGTGAGGGGCATTTTTTGTGGGTTGAAGTGATTCTTCTACTGCGTGATTTCCTCTTTTGATCTCAGCCTGCCTGATCAGTGTCAGACGGGGATGCATAGGGCTCACAGGAGGAGTTGATTTTAGGGGGCCCCCCAGCTTAGTTGTTTCTGGGCCGACTGGTAGAGTTTATTTTAGGGGCCCACCCTACAGCTACTGTAAATGACTGTACATGCCTCTTATACTTTGCCTCTTGCTTTTTGCCATGCTCAAGGGCCCACCGGGGGTTTCCCTTATTCCGCTGTGGGCCAATCCAAACCTATGCCTGACATTGCTATTTTCCTGTTTTTTAGTTGTGTCTGTGCCTATTTATCATCCATTTGTTTCTTTCATCTGTTTGCCCCCCCGTTTAACTAGAGTTTGTTCTGGCTAAATTACACCTTTGGGTTTGCCCTTTTCAGGACTGTTGTTCTTCTGATGCTAGTGTTAGTGAGGGAAAGATTAGGGCGTTCCTGACAATATGTAGACTAAGAACTAACACCTCCTCTCTCTAAAATCTCCACAAATTTGTTCCAGACCAAAACAACCGCAGTTATAGAAGAAGTATAGTAAATTTCTAGCTATAATTGAAATTTGATAGTAGCCTTTAAGAGCCCACTAATGCAGCTTCCAATGTTACTATTAGGTTATCCTGGTCTTCTGTGATCCATTATACAGCATAAGAGAACTGCACCGCCACATAATAAATAAACATATTAGGTAATACTAGGCAACCATTCTCATTCATGTCCTCATCATGTCCCTTCCTAATCTTGGTACTTGACTAACCCAAATGAAAGAGGTGAACAATTTATCTAATGTCTGAAAATGGGTCCTGGGTAGGAGATGAGGAGCTGCGCTATACAAAGAGTTGCAGAAGAGTTATAATTTTAAAAACATGTATACGTCCAATGTCGGATGGAGAGCTGACCAGGTTTTGAGTTCATGTGTTATATGCTGGATCATCAATAGGAGGTTCAAGGATGTGAACTGTTATCGCCAAAAAGTTAAAACAATTAGGAACAGCAGATTTGGTTTGTGGTGAGGTTTCTCTTTGAGAGGTTGGATATACCAAGCACACAGAGAAGCCTCTAAACCCATTTACCATTTCCAATAGCGCTTCTAGAGATGGACCAGGGTCCATCCAAATTTAACAGCAATGGTCATTATTTCTATACTGTGTTAAACATGACACTTCACTATAAGTCATTATTTTAGAATATATGACTAAAAACTATATATGTTTTACCTAGGCTATAAAGGTGCTGAAGTGGCAAAGTTGGTGGAAGATTATATGAATAAAAAATTTAAACTGGACTTTTTGATTAGCCAGAGGCTAAAACTGGATCAAGTCAATGAAGCATTTGATTCGTTACACTGTGGTTCAGGGTAAGTACATTAAAAACATACACACATACAGATCATGAGTATGTCTATGTTCCCATGCCTCTATTCCACTTCCAGTTCTGGCATTTATAAAATCCATTTTATTTTCCAAAGTTTTTAACAGAAATGCTAGAACCTTTTCATGGTTGTAGATAATCTTTCTCAGATGTTCAGGTTTTTTGGGAGTTTTTTTGCCATCTAGAAAAATGCTTACTGAGGCCAGCTGTTAGCTGGCCAGGAACCCACCTCAGAACAGAAGTTCTTGTAAGAACAGAGAACCTTCAGAAAAAATGCCTAGAATATGATTTTTTATTCAGGAAAAAAAATGTATATCTCATTATGTCACATTGTGGCAATCTGAGATATGCAGATGATACAACCCTGCTTGTAGAGATTGAAAAGGACACAAAGAAGTTGTTCATGAAGCTGAAAGAAGAAGGCGGGAAGGTGGAACTTTACCTGAAAATCAAGAAAACCAAAATCATGATTACCACCAAAAAAGGAAGCCCACATAAATAGCAACAATAAAGAAATGGGGATGGTCAAGAGCTTCTTTATTCTTTGATTCCTCACTGTTCACAGTGGTGGTTTGACAGCAGAGATCAAGCATCAACCAGTATGGAAGCATGCAGCCATGGTGAGAATGGGCAGACACTGGATGTGCCAGGATGTCTTGGTCACCACCAATGACAGATCACTGCCATTGTGCTCCCAATTGCAACATATGGCTGTGAGACATAAATGCTTATGAATGCAGACAGAAACAAAATTGATTCTTTTGAGCTGTGTTGATGGATAAGACTTCTACAAATCCCATGGACAGCGATGATCACCAGCAAAGATGTTCTTCATTGTATAGTCCAAGAATTGTCCCTGGAAGGAAAGATCACCAGACAGAAACTAATCTATTTTGGTCACGTGATGAGGGCAAATGCACTAGAAAAAGAGATGGTACCCCGGATGGTAAGAGGAAACATGGGAAACCCAAAGGCACATTGGTTGCATATTACCAAGAATGAATATTAAACAAGTTAAAGAAGCTATGGGAAAAGCAAAGCAAGGCAACATTTGGTCCATAGAGTATCCAAGGCTCGGACATGAGTGAATGAATAGAAGAAGATGTACAGCAGAAAGATGACATTAATGAGGAAACCTTTCTTCAGAAAACCTTATATTAAACAGAAGGAGAATCTCTGTAAAAAACGGTGAACATATATATCACAGTTTTGGTGGTTTTTCTAGAATTGATAGGGCTCCATAACAAAATTAAATGGGCCCCCACCACCTAATAATAGGAAATTAAACTGGCAGCATAAGTAGCAATGTGTAAAGCTATTGATAATAGCACCATATGTCAGAAAAAACACAAAGTATTGCTAGATAGCAAAAAAGCCACCGACCTGTTGTTCCCTACATATAGGTACAAGTTTCTTGCACCTGATTTGGCCCCCTCAACCTCTGGAACCCAAAGTGGCTACAATGACTGTAGTTACACCAATGCACATGTCTCATTTTCATTTTCCATTGCGGATCAGCCATTTAAATTTGTAGCAAGTGAATAGAGTATTTGCCACAACAAATGTAGGGTTACAATACTATACATTTTTTTTAGAGAAAGAGAGAGACAGTGCAGTCCCGTGTAAATCCCTTTTGTGACACAAATACACAATCCCACGTAAATCACAAACAGAGAGAACACAGCTGTACTGTGCAGTCCCATGTAAATCACTTTTGTGACTCAGATGTGCCATCCCACATAAATCACAAACCAAAAGAGAACAGCTATACTGTGCCGTCCACATAAAACACTTTTGTGACACAGATTTGCAGCCCCACGTAAATTACTTTTGTGACACAGATGTGCAGCCCCACGTACAACACTTTATAAGACAGATGCATAGTCCCATGTAAAACACAAACTGAGAGAGATAACACAGTCGTACTGTGCAGTCCCACACAAAAAACTTTTGTGAGACAGATGTGAAGCCCCATTTAAACACAAACAGATAAAGCATAGAGTTTTTTTCTGCAGATCTGTAGAGGTCAGACGTGTAAGAATCTGCAGGATATATCACCCATCTTTCCCAGAGTCCTGAATGTCAAATGCCCATTCTAGTTACAAAGTATGTAGATAGAACGAGAAATTTAGATACACAATATCAAGTTAAAATGAGCTTTTCACTTCCAGTGATTCCTTAGGCTATGTCTACACAGCAAATAATGAAACGCCATCGTATTTTGGATTTGCTGTGTGCACGTAGCCTTAATCTTGAACAGCTGAGAACCTCTCCCAGCTCACACAGAATGAATCATCACATGCACACTGTGTGGGGCATGTCTGCAGATAGTGAAGATACTCCCTGCTGGGAGGAGAAACACGCCCCTCCATTTCACAAGCTCTGCTCAGCAACCAGCACAAAACGTTGCCTAATGCTGTGGCGAGACAACCCCTTTAAGACTGTATAAAGAGGTATTCTTCACATTTAGGCATACATGAATCTCATCTAGTATGTAAGAACATGTGTTGCTCATGTAATTCCTACATTCACACAGTATGTTTGGGTTAAAAAAGTTAAAATATCATTCCATGTTATTGTATTATAACTCAATAATAGATCTGTAAACCCCCCTCTTACAGCATTCATGTACATCGTTAGACCACAAGTTATTATTTTTTTCCATCCTTCTTGTTTCAGGGTTCGGAGTATTATGATATACTAATCACACTGCAACCTGATAAACTGAAGTGGACCATGGAGCCTTCCATTTCAGAACGTTTTCAACGTCTTTATAGTTACCCAACAATACTGTTTATTATACATACATGTAGAGTTCTATCTGGTGTATCATGTTTTCTGTATATGGTGGAATTGGCTGAAAAACTATACTTTCTTTCAGCTGTAATACTAATAAGAACTTTTAATTCAATAAAATTTGACTGAAATAAATGTTGACTATTTTACCTTCTGTTTGTTTGTTTCCCTTGGCTGGACCCGAACATTTTGAGGAAAGCCTGTTGAGCTGCCACTTTGCTTTCAGACAGTAAACATTGTGTATAAATGGATATTTTATTCAGGTTCAGTCTGGTGCTGACATGCTGTTTCTGGAGTTGTTGCATCACGACCCGCTTATCCAGAGCTTATCCATAACAAGACTGAAGTAGGTCTTTATGCTTTATTAAGACGGGTAAATTCCATCTGACCGACAACCAACATTGTGAGGGGAACTACAGTAATGTGCTGGAAATACAGAAGTAATTAAACTAAGTAGGCATTCTGTTCCATTTGAATGCTGAATCCTTTCCATTTCAATATATAGGTTTCTCAATAGTTACATTTTTTTATAATTGGGGGTTGCTTTCATAACTGTACAATTATTATCTCTTATAATGCCCCTTTACCCAATACATTATGGTTCAGAGAATCTACATCCTGTGCAGTATTCACATGTCTGGGTTGCTATGCATTTTCCCATTATATGCTTATTGTATAGTCTTAGTTACTCCCATTACTTTCCTTTTGCATGGTGTTATCTTTTTTATGATATTGTATATGTATATTGTGTTACACTGGTCATGTGGATATGTAATGTAGGTCATATTGCAGGGTTTAATAGAAGAGCTGTAACTGCACACTATTAGGCTGTATAGTTTTATTGTAGAATAGTATATGTGCTTGCTACCCCGAATGGTCATGTACCCTAGGGGAATGAAAATTACAAGTAAAATTTTTTTAAAAAGTTGAAAAAACCTTTTGTATGCTACACAATGAGCAGCATAAAAAATACTTGTTTTTTGTCACTTTGCCTTCCCAAAAACTAGAATAAAAAGGGACCAAAGCATCACAGTTATTCAAAAATAATACCAATGAAAATTACACTTCAGTCCACTTCAGACAGAAAAATAAAAAACATTTTTGGTCTCAGGTAATGTCGCTGTAAAGCAAATAAAAAAAAATCATTGTAATATGAATCCACAGAATAAAGATAATATCCTTTATACTGCACCACCAAAAATTTACTTTCCTTCCCACACAGGAGGGTGCAGCCAAAGTGGCCATGCATCAGGTCAGAGCCAGGGTTTTTATTTTTCTGTATTTTTTTTTTTTTTTTGAGGGGGTGCGTGCCCTTTGCACTACACTAAAATGCCTTGTCCCAGCCCAGTAAGCTCCGTGTAGGATGTTACAGGTATCTGGAGCCATGCTGACTGCAGTACATCCCACTACTGATGGAGGGTGCAGAGGGGAGGGTTCATAGAATGAACACAACTTTAGTGCCCCAGAACAAAGGTACTTTGGACTGTGGACATTCACTCTATTGCCACTATGCAAAGTCATCAACCCCTTACTATCCTGGTACCATGGTTTTATACTGTTATGTACTTCTTTACTGTTTTACATTTTTAAACCCAGCTTAAATTATTTATTATAATATATTCTGTTTACTTGCACTGTAGAAAGAGTTAACACATAATTAGCTAATACCGAGAGACTTTCTGCCTATGGACTGAGACGTTGGCAACTTTCCACTTTTCTAGAAGATGCACAGTTGAGTTTTGGAAGGAAATTCTTCAGAAGATGACCTTTTGTATCAACTGGAAAAGATGCTGAGTCATTCCTTTAGGCCAGCATGGAAGCTCTATACAAATGTATGAGTCTGAAATTGTAACAATGTTGTTGCAAGGGTTGCGCTTCTACACTCTACCCCTCCCATTAGAAGATTCTAGAGCATCTAGAAGCTATATAAAAGGCTATCACTCAGACCCCTAAGTTGTTGTGCAGATAGTGACAAGTGGTTAGCAAAAGAGACCCTGCCAGACTGTCTGTGTGACCAGAAGAAGATTCTGAAGATACCAAGCCAAATATCCTGAGTCACCAGGCCTTTAACCCAGAAGCCAGCCCAATGAGTCACAGACCCTGGAATACTAGTACTTGGCCCAGCAAGCCAACCTTCTGAGAAAGAGAGTGACCGCTAGCTCAGGCCTTTCTTTAGCACACTGTACAAAGGTTGAGACTAGAGAAGCCGTTCAATGTCCAGCTTGTAAAAAGAAAGTTGGACAGTTAAGGGAAGCAGAGAGGAGACCTATCAAATGAGGAAGTGGCAGAATTTCAGGAGAAATGTGAGGTAGAACCATCCCCAAGTAGGCCTCATGCTTGTGTCCAGTGAATGTCTCTGGTTTGGCCCAAGTCTTAAGTACATAGAAGGAATTACTCCAGATCGCCTGAGACATAGCAATAGTTCCTTGCTTGAAGAGTCTGGATTTAAGGGAACTTTTGGTGCCATTCCTGTTGCTGAAGGCTGTTCAAGCATTGCAAGAAACTGTGAACTGTGACTGAAAAATGACGATGGGAAACACCTTGATTGGAGTAAAACGTTTGTTTATGCTTTGGTTTCTACTTTGAGACTCCTGCCTGTTTGTCTGTGTACATCAGGACACCTTACTCACCATGCCCCAGTGGAATATCTCTATCATCTGAATACCCCTCTTCACTGTATTGGTCCTAGAGTAGCAAGAGAGATATGGTGAGTGCTGCCACTGTGACCGCAACTACTACGACTCCCATCCTCTCCTCTGCCACTCCAGGCCAGTACAGAAACAGCTGCATATTGGGTATCAGAATAGCCCTGCCAAGTGGAAATAGGGTGTCTTGAACGTTGCTAAGGACTATGAGGCTGCTTTAAGTAAACACTCCACAGATTCTGGGAAAGTTGAGTTCATCCAACAAACCATCCCTACTGGGTCTCACCTACCCTTTAAAGAAAGATACAGGCAATTTGTAACAGTCATAGCCCTTGGGCCTCACCCAAAGAGCTTTTGCTAAAAAAAAAGAAGGGTACAATTTGAATCTGTATATACTTTCACAAATTAAATAATATCATCCATAAGGATACGTATCTCTTGCCCGGAATAGAGGAGTCCCTACAGCTCTGGGCTTGGTGGAATTATTTTCCATTTTGGACTTAACTAGTCGCAGGTACTGGCGGTACTGACAGGTCTCTGTGGCTCCTGATAAAATATCTACAATGGCACTCACAGATTTCAATATCAGGGGCGTTGCTAGGGTCCTAAAACATCCGGGGCCTGGGCCCTTTGTGTTTTACTCAGTATGGCTGGGTTCACACAGCATTTTTCGCGCCTCTTTGTGAGCTGCGGATGTATTTTTACAGAGAAAAAACTTCTGTTCCTGTCACAAATTTTCTGCATATTCCACATAGATCCCGTCCATTTCCTCAGCAGTCACTGTACAATGAAAATCAGAGCTGAAAATTAACTTTTTCAAAACCTCTCACCTATGTATGACAGTGTAATACCCCTAAATAACAGTCACCAAAACATACACCGATACATGGAGCAAATCTAACAGATGAGTGATTGTGACTAAAAACACTCCTACAAAACCAAGACCCAAAACTATTACAGTCATGGCCAAAAGTTTTGAGAATGACACAAATATTATATTTTCCCCTGATCTGTTGCCCTCTGGTTTTTATGTGTGTTTCTCAGATGTTTTTATCACATACAGAAATACAAGTGCAATCATATTATGATTAACAAAAGCTTTTATTGACAGTTAGAATGAGTTAATGCAGCAAGTCAATATTTGCCGTGTTGACCCTTCTTCTTCAGGACCTCTGCAATTCTCCCTGACATGCTCTCAATCAACTTCTGGACTAAGTCCTGACTGATAGCAGTCCATTCTTGCACAATCAATGCTTGCATTTTGTCACAATTTGTTGGTTTTTGTTTGTCCACCCGTCTCTTGATGATTGACCACAAGTTCTCAATGGGATTAAGATCTGGGGAGTTTCCAGGCCATGGACCCAAAATCTCTATGTTTTGTTCCCGGAGCCATTTAGTTATCACCTTTGCTTTATGGCAAGGTGCTCCATCATGCTGGAAAAGGCATTGTTGATCACCAAACTGCTCTTGGATGGTTGGGAGAAGTTGCTCTTGAAGGAAATTCTGGTAACATTCTTTATTCATGGATGTGTTTTTAGGCAAGACTGTTAGAGAGCCGATTCCCTTGGCTGAGAAGCAACCCCACACATGAATGGTTTCTGGATGCTTTACAGTTGGCATGAGACAAGACTGGTGGTATCGCTCACCTTGTCTTCTCCGAACAAGCTTTTTTCCAGATGTTCCAAACATTAGGAAAGGGGATTCATCAGAGAAAATGACTTTACCCCAGTCCTCAGCTGTCCACTCCCTGTACCTTTGGCAGAATATCAGTCTGTCCCTGATGTTTTTTCTGGAGAGAAGTGGCTTCTTTGCTGCCCTCCTTGACACCAGGCCTTGCTTCATGAGTCTCTGCCTCACAGTGCGTGCAGATGCACTCACACCTGCCTGCTGCCATTCCTGAGCAACTTCTGCACTGCTGGTAGCCCGAAGCTGAAACACTTTTAAGAGATGGTCCTGGCGCTTTCTGGTCTTTCTTGGGCGCCCTCTAGCCTTTTTGGCAACAATGGAACCTCTCTCCTTGAATTCCTTGATGATGTGATAGATTGTTGACTGAGGTGCAATCTTTTTAGCTGCGATACTCTTCCCTGTTAGGCCAGTTTTGTGCAGTGCAATGATGACTGCACGTGTTTCTTTAGAGATAACCATGGTTAACAGAAGAGAAACAATGATGCCAAGCACCAGCTTCCTTTTAAAGTGTCCAGTGGTGTGATTCTTATTTAATCATGACAGATTGATCTCCAGCCCTGTCCTCATCAACACCCACACCTGTGTTAATGGAGCAATCGCTGAAACAATGTTAGCTGGTCCTTTTAAGGCAGGCCTGCAATGAAGTTGAAATGTGTTTTGGGAGAAAAAGTTCATTTTCTAGGCAACTATTGACTTTGCAATTAATTGCTGTAAAGCTGATCACTCTTTATAACATTCTGGAGTATATGCAAATTGCCATTATAAAACCTGATGCAGTAGACTTTGTAAAAATTAACATTTGTATCATTCTCAAAACTTTTGGCCATGACTGTACTACTTAAAGGGGATGTATCGCTTCCTTAGTTTGGCTGATTCACACTGCTCTCAGCTTCTCAACTCTGGAAATGCAGGGGCGTTTCTTCCCCTCCCAGCTGGGTGACATCATCCCCCCCTTCACTGTGCATGCTGGCTCCCGAGACTCCCCCACCCCCCTCTCTGAGTCCACATGTCACTGTGTCTTTCCCTATGCAGTCTTATTTTGTAAGAGCTGTATACATACCACAGGCTGCATTCAATCTAGACTGAGCAACTGAACTCTTCTCCTCTCACAGCTGGAGATGCTCTGTGAATGGCACAGATCTATGCAGGAGAGTTAGGCACCGGGACAAAACTGTTATGTTTTCTCATTGTATAATCTGTTGCAGTCTGTTTCTGCTGGGTGTGGAGAGAGAAAATGCTACAGCCCCTAAGTCTGAGTCAGGCAGGGATTGACACAAATTGTGCTATTTCCTGATTGTGTAAGCCCTTCAGTGTAATTCTGTTTCATCTGCCTGTATAAAGTGAAAATGTGACGGTCCCTTACTCTGAGGGAGAGACACAGCTCCGTGAATTCGACCGGGGGCTGTACAGAATGTAAATGAGCTCTCAGCTAGTGAAATGCAAGGAGGAGGGATCCAGAGGGATTCGACCAGCATTGGATATCAGTGTAAACAAAAACACAAGATAAGGAATACTGTGAATACAAGACCGCTTTGCTAATGACATCCAATTGCAAAGTTGATTTTTTTCACTGTCCCCTTATTCTGAAGACCATTTAATGAAATGATAAAACCCCTTTAAGGCTCAAATAATTCTGCCAGACCTTGACCAAACGCGACCCCCACATGTGACATTAGTTGTACACAGGCTGTGAAGACGTATACCACCGCCATACAGGGACCATATAGTGGTAGAAACTAGTTGTATTTAGTCTCAGCAGAAATATAAGTGATTACACTGCAGTTACATTTAGTGACTCACAGGAGACGTCTTTTCTGATCAGCGTCGTTCACTTTCCCTTTTCTTCTCCATCCGGTTCACACCTTCATGCTGATTTCTCCCGGCCAAATATCTTAGAATCCTCACATTTCCAGAAACTCCTTACTTATAGGTATATAAGTCCCCTCAGTTAGGTAGGTGTCTAGGTCCCCTCAATTAGGCAGGTATATAAATCTAGGGTCACTTAGGCAGGTATATAGATATAGGGTCACTCTCAGGCAGGTATATAGATATAGGGAACTCTCAGGCAGGTACATAGACATACGGTCATTCTCAAGCAGGTATATAGATATAGGGTCGCTCTCAGATAGGTATATAGATATAGGGGCACTCAGGCAGGTATATAGGGGCACTCAGGCAGGTATATAGGGGCACTAAGGCAGGTATATAGGGGCTCAGGCTGGTATATGGGGGTACTCCGGCAGGTATATAGGGGGCACAGGCAGGTAAACGCCATTAAAAATAACAACATTAAGACTCACCTTATCTCCCCCGGCGAGCGCGCTCCGTCCTCTTCAGTCCTGCGCTCCTCCAGCAGCTCCTCGGGCGACAGCCTATGACGACTGTGCGCCCGAGGACAGGCAGCGGCGTGATGAGGTAATTACATCGCGCCGCTGCCAGCTGAGCAGCACGGGGCCACGCCGGGTCCTCAGCGCTAAGAGGACCCGGCGGCCCCGCAGACCTGGGGCCAGTCCCACACTGTCTGCGGGGCAGGGAGCGCTCGCTCTCTACTCCGCAGAAGCCCTCGGCTGTATGTGCGTCCAGCAGACGCACATGCAGCTGAAGGGCCAGTCAGTGCTCCAGGCCCACAGCAGCGGCCTGGAGCCCGGGAGGTTCGGGGCACAGGGAGTTTTATCCGGGGCCCGAGCCCTGAATAAAACAGCCTAGCGACGCCCCTGTTCAATATGCAAAAAATGTTTTTATTTTTTCACAACATATTTGTCACAGCACACAATCAAAAACTTATGGTCTGGGTGAAAAGTACATCACAAAACTTGTTGATCGTATCATAGAGCATCATCCCTGAGAATTCGTACAATGGATATTGATAAGCGATGCCCTTGATAAAGGTCTTGTCCTGGTCAACACCACGGTCTGAGGCACGGACCACAGACATGCCTGTGTCTGTGCTATGCCCTTGGCCCCATACCTGGTTGCTGCTGTCTCGGTCCATGCTACGGTCCTCGTGGGCATGGCTGTGTCTCTACCGTGTTCCGTTTCCCTGCACCTGCTGCTGCAGTTCTGTCTCCATGCAGGCTGTGGTTCATGCAGTGTCCCATATTTCTGAGTATTAACCTAGCTGTGTTCCTGTCTGTGACTGCCCACATTCCCTACGGGGTCCGCTGGTCTGGATTTAAAGGGATAGTGTACCAATTACCTGTCCAATGACCTACGACCTTCTGGGATAAAGGAACTTACTTCCTCTGCTCCAGGGTCAGTTTATTAATGTCCATCTGAGCTCTTGACCACTGCTGCTTTGTTCTGTTAGTTCTGTGTTAACCCCTGTGTTACCTGCTTCTACTCCTGCTGTTCCTACCATTGTACCAGTTAATTCCTGCTGTTTCACCAGTCTATTTCCTGCTGTTATTCTGATGTTGTACCAGTCTGTTACCTGCCTGGGACTCTATTATCTTACTATGCTTATGCACGTTCATACATGCCTGTCATCGTGCCAATGATTATTCGATTACCTGCCTTCGGCTTAGGAGTGTCGCTAGGCAGATTCATTCGGGGCACGAGCCCCGAATAAATCTGCCTGTGCCCCAAATCTCGAAGGTTCCAGGTTGCTGCCATGGGCCTGGAGCACTCCTTACTGCGAGCGGCGCCCGCCGATCTCTCTGAATGCACGGCCATTTCACAGCGGCCGCGCAGTCAGAGTCGGGGAGGAGGCAGGATGGATCGGTACCGTCCTGTCTTCTCCCCTGTATGTACAGCGCTTAGTAAGCGCTGTACATACACGTCGGCGTCGCAGGGGGAGTGACGCACTGCTTTCATCACCCCCCCCTGTGACGCTGGGATCCTCTAAGCCAGCCGCCTCGCGCGGCTCAGGAGGTCCCGCAAGACGGCGTAAGTAGCGTGATGAAATCACGCTGCTTACACCGTTCTCAAGCTGCAGGACCTGGACGCGCGGACCGTGCTGAGGTGAGTAGGTTTTTTTTAATTTTATTATTATTAGGTATAGTGGGGTATATTATATGTGGCTATGGGGGGCATATTATATGTGGCTATGGGGGGCATATTATATGTGGCTAAGGGGGAATATTATATGTGGCTAAGGGGGGAATATTATATGTGGCTAAGGGGGAATATTATATGTGGCTAAGGGGGCATATTATATGTGGCTATGGGGCATATTACTGGCAATGGGGAGCATATTACTGGCTATAGGGGGCATATTACTGGCTATGGGGGCATATTACTGGCTATGGGGGCATATTATCTGGCTAAGGGGGCATATTATCTGGCTAAGGGGGCATATTATTGGCTGTGGGGGGCATATTACTGGCAGTGGGGGCATATTACTTGGCTAAGGGGGCATATAACCTGACTAAGGGGGTATAGTATTGGCTACGGGGGGCATATAACCTGGCCAAGGGAGGATAGAACCTGGCCCAGGGGGCACATTACTGGCTAAGGGGGCACATTACTGGCTACAGGGGGCATATTACTGCCTAAAGGGGGCAGTAACCTCGTTACAGAGGGCAGTTACTTGGCTACAGAGGGCAGTAACATGGCTAGAGGGGCTAATAACCTGGCTAGATTGGGCAGCAACCTGGCTAGAGGGGACAACTACTTGGCTAAAGGGGGCTACAACCTGGCTACAGTGGGCTACTACCTGGCTATAGGGGGCAAATATTTAACTACAAGGGGGTAATTATTACCATTTGGGGCACTATAGATGGGGATTTTGTATAGAGATAGAAATTGTGAGAATGCTGTAAATGAGGAGTCTAAGATGTTTGTTTTGAAAAATTTTTCAGTGAAGAGTTGTGGACGTAAAGTCACATGGCGTTGGGTAAATGGAGAAGAAAAAGGGAAAAAAAAACAACGTTTTCAGAATTTTCCCGTAAGTCACTAAAGTAACTGCAGTGAAAATTTATATTTTTCCTGATCTACTAAAAAGGTTTTTCCCTGTAAAAATACACGCAGTTCAAAAGAGAACAAAAAAATTCCATGTGAACCCAGCACCTCAAAAAAAAAAAGGGCCCGAGCCCTTTTGGATTTTTGGGGGCCCCTGCAACGCCCCTGCTTCGGCTAAAATGCGGGGGCCTCACCTTCCCCAGTCATCGACCTCCTTGTTCTGCATATCGGTGCCCCCATTACTAGCCTATCATTTACTGTACACTCCGGGGCCAGAGGACCCAATACCCCGTCCAAGTGTCAGTGCCTACTTTTCCCCATTAAAAATGTGACCTTCTCCTGACCAGAAACATTGGGGTGTAATTTTTACCCAGACCATAATAAGTCTTTGAATGTGTGCTGTGACTGATATGTTGTGAAAAAAAAGAAATCTTTTCATATTGAAACTTGTGGTCCCCGTTGGAGTTTGTTCAGATTTTAAGGGACAAGGCCCCCACAGAAAAATTTAAAGAGGGCCGGACTGTGGAACTAAGTACCCATGGTTTTTAAACGGGGGAAAAAGACAGCATTTACAAATTTATAGCTAGAGAGGGGCGAATTTTCGTAATTCTTTTTTTTCATTGCAAATTTTTCCCGGAAAAAAAATAATTCTTTCCGAATTACTTCGGCACGAATCCGTTAAAAAACAGTTTTTCCCAGGCTGCACGAGCCTGCAGGGTGGTAAAAATTTTGTGCCATGCAAAAAATATGCGAGGGAGTTTGGGGTTTGGTTTCTAAAAATGTTGTGTTTTAAAATGAACGCACATGACGCCGCCGCTCTTAGAATCGTTCACTATAAAATTCCTGGGGCATTTAAGGGGGGCAAACTGACCAAAAACTGAAGGGGGAATGCCCCCTGAAAAGTCATGGGGCGAAAGGGGAAAAAAAAACAAGCTGAGAGTCAGTGGCAACATCAGGGGACAGAGTTGGAGGGGGGGAGGGCGGCAGAAAAGCGCATGAGGTCAGAGATGGCAAATGCATTCGGAGGGGGCAAAAAACAGGGAGGGGCCACAAGTGGGGCCACAGAGGGGGACAATGAACAGTGTGGGTCCGGCAGCAGCCAAGCACAGCGTGAGGTCAGACAGTGGCAAAATGACAGGTGAAAGGCCCGGCAGCAGCCCAACAGCACATGAGGTCAACAGTGGCACAATGACAGTGTGAGGTTGGCAGCAGCCACAGCAGCAGCATGAGGTCGAAAGGGGCCCAAAATGACACAGTGTGTAGGTCCGGCAGCACCCAGCAGCGATGAGGTCAGACTGGACAATGACATTCTGGAGGTGGCAAAAACGGATGGCCCAAAAGAGTGGGAAATGACACAGGGGTTTTTGGTCACGGCAGCACCAGAGCCAGCTGAGGTAGACAGGGGCAAAATGACAGAGTGTGAAGGTCACGCAGCACCCCACATCAGCGCATGAGGTCGACGTGGCACAATGACACAGTGTTTTGGGTCCGGCAGCACCCAAAACAGCAGCATGAGGTCAGACATGGCACAATGACAATGTGTAGGTCAGGGGGGGGGGGGGGCAGCAGCCACAGCAGCAGCATGGGTCGAAAGTGGCAAAATGACACAGTGTGTGGTCACGGCAGAGCCACACACAGCATGAGGTCAGACAGTGGTAAATGACATTCTAAGGGGGAAAAAAAAACGGAGTAGGCCAAAAAATTTTGGCAATGACAGAGTGTGGAGGTCACGGCAGAAAGCCACAGCAGAGCATAAGTCAGACAGTGGCAAAATGAATTTGGAGGTGGAAAAAAACGGGAGTAGGCCAAGAGTGGGACAATGACACAGTGTGTAGGTCACGGCAGCAGCCGAGCAGCAGATGAGGTCAGACAGGGCACAATGACATTTGGAGGTGGCAAAAAAGGAAAATGGGCCACAGAGGGGGACAATGCACAGGTGGAGGTAGGGGCAGCACCCCACGCAAAACGAGGTAGACAGTGGGCAAGACACAGGTGTAGGCACGGCGCACCACAACGCCCTGAGGTCAGACAGGGGACAATGACACGTGGTAGGTCACGGCAGCAGCCACAACGGGCAGCATGAGGTCAGACATGGCAAAATGAATGTTAGGTCACGGCAGCAGCCACAGCGCAGAAATAGGTCAGACAGGGGCAAATGGCACAGGTGTGGTACGGCAGGCCACAGCAGCAGCATGAGGCCCGACAGGGGCACAATGACTTCTGGAGGTGGCAAAAAAAATGGGCCCCACAGAGGGGAAAAAAAGAAGAGAGTGGAGGTGACGGCGGCAGGGCAACAAAATGAGTTCAGAGAGGGGCACAATGACATGGGGGCGGGGTGGCAATACCATCCCTGGTAAGATGGTTGGGGGCAGATGGAGAAACGTCACAGTGTGTGGATTGGGGGGGTTGGGCTCAGAAAGGGCTGGGCAGGTAGTTTAAACCCAATTTTTTCTCCAGTTTGGGTGAGGCGTCAGGGGCCACATTACTGGCCCGGGGCAGGAAGCTTCTCCACTGCAAACTCGGCAAGTGCGGCCAAAATCCATTTTGGGGCTCCCCTAGTCCACGGATCTTCAACTGGGGGGGCAAGTGCTTTCCAAGTGGCCACCACTTTTGTTCATGTCTGCCCAGGCCTGCTGCGCTGCTGCTGGCGACTGCCCTCCTCACTAGGGGGGAAAGGAAGTCCCTCATCATAAATCCAGACTTAGGTTGCTGCTGATGGAGCTGGTACTGCTCCACCCCCCCTTCCCCCGGCAGCCGGGCAGTATACTGAGCGCTGAAGAACCCCCCCTCAGCCCCTGTCAGGGGAGGGCGATGCCGCACATGGGCAGGGCCAACTGATTCGGGGGGTTTTCCCTATGTATTTGAGTTTGTCCCCCTCTAATGGGGGTGGGAAAAAGGTTTTCCCATTTGGCCCCGATAGGGGGGGTCCAATAGGGGGGAGACCAAAGAAATCCCTCTCCGGTGCTGACATTGGGCTGCCCACTAGCCAGGCAAATAAACCATGTTGGGGCCATCTGCACAAGTGACCCCGGGGGCTCCCTGCCCCATCTCCATGTATACTGCCATGGGCTTGCGGGTCATCTCTATCTTCCTCATCTCCATCTAGCCCCTCCAGCTGCTCCTGCTCCCCCTCTTTGTCACCGGGGTTTGAAAAATCCACTCATTTACCAGACAATGCTTCTGCTCCAATGTCCCCCTCCCCCCCATTTTAGTCCCCACCGGCTCATGTGGCCCGAGTTTAGTCGCCACATCCCCAGCCCCCCTGCCCAGAAGATTTTTCAGATTTTTCCAGGACTGAAGCGAGGAATGCGTTATTCTCCCGTAGTCCTGGCGATGACAAAATAACGCCCCCCCTCCTCGAATGGCATAAAAAACGGCAGGTGTCGCATGAGCTGCCCTGGCTGACATAAAAGTTACACGGGGAGTTTCTGCTGCCTGGATCATCAAAAAATCGTTAAGGGCCTTTTTTTTTCATACAGTCGGTCCAACATGTCAGGGGAATTTTCCCAAAGGGGGGAAACATCGCATATCAGAGTGTGTTGGGGGAGGCCGTTTGCAACTCGAAGAGGGGGTTCCTGGCTTTGTACGAATGGATAAAGTGCATGCACATTTCCTGGCCATTTTTTAAATGTTTTTAAGATCGTGGAAGATTTGGAACCTTTTCAAACCCGATTGAACCGTGCGCCATGCAGGGCGCATTTGGCCACCCCCCTCGGTGCAGTGCGGGAACCCTGTTCCTCCATTGTCCGTCACCGGTTCGTTTTTTCAGTTGCGGGGAGAAAGCCACAATCGATTTCTGCTGCATGCGCGGGGCAGTTCCTCCCCCGTGTGACTTCGTTCCTGAGGCAAGCCAGGTGTAGAAAATGCGTGACACCACTGGCCCTACAATGTGGATGATAGAGGGGTACTTGTGGGGCTGGATGGGGGTGGGGGGAGGGGGGAGGCGGGACTTGGGCAGGAGGAGTTTTTTTCCCCTGTGGACTTCGTTCGCCAGGAAGCCAGGGTTGAGAAAAGCGTGACACCGCTGGCCCCACACATGGGTTGATGGAGCGTACTTTTAGGGCGGGGATGGTGGTGGAGGAAGGGGGCGGACTTTGGGGCCAGGGGCCGCCGTTTGACAACGTGTAGGAGAAAGCGGGGTTCCTGTCCAAGTTGTTTGGTTTCCCGGGCCGGAAGCCATTCAAACCCCGTGGGCCAAAAAAGGCATTATGGCCCTGACCGTAGTTACGCTCCCGATGTCCGCATGGGCCCTGCACCTTTGGGAAAAAAACCCTAAGCCAAGGGTGGCCCCCCTTTGTTTACATTTTAGAAGTGGGTTTTGCCTTTTTAAAAGAAATTACGGGTTGGGAATCCCATCTCGGGTGGCACAAGCCATTTGTTTTTCCCGAACAGGCGAGTCCACCATTTTGGGGGGAGGGACTGCAGTACCAAAAACTTTGGGCAGGAGTACGGTACTGCTGACCTTTGGATGGTTGGGGCAAATGTTGTTTTTTGCAAGCCCGCTGAACGACTGGGTCCATATAGCGAGGGGCGGAGATCTGGACCGGGAGATGATGTCAAAGTGGACCACCCCTTTTGAGCCACGTCTCTCCAGGCCACCGGTGGTGACGTGATGTTTGACTCAGGGGCCCTGGTGCCAACGTTTGTCCCCGGCAACGCTTCACTTTTTGTTACAGATTTATATACCCTATTCGGGCCCCCCGGTGTCTTAGCAAAAAACGCCACACCGCCGAGATCGGATTTTTCCGCCAACGCTCCGCACTGATGACTACTGCCGCGCTGCTCGCTGGCCCCTGTGCTGCACTTTCTTGGAGGTGAAAACGGGTTTTTTACCTGTGGCCGTTTGGGTCCCGACCTCACACGGCTATCCCCGCTGATCACACCAACGACCCACTTGCTGGTGCGCCGCTGCCTGACAGCAAGCTGATGCCCTCTTCTCCTGACGATGATGAAGCCCTTTCCTCACCCGGCTCCCAAGTGCGGGCGGCTACATCATCATCATTTGTGTTTCTCGTCACTGCTGTCCTCATCACCGGGGCTTGGGATGCAAGGGGGACCCCTCACAACTGACCCCCATTGCCACTTCAAAATCTTACTTTGCCGAAAAAAACTTTGTTTTCACCCCCACAAAAAAATTCGTGGGATAATAAAATTTAAACCTGTTTTTGCTTTTATATTTAGTAAAATACCAGAGTTTTAAACGCACAACAATCATTTTTCCTGCCCATTTGTGGATGCAATTTTTTTCCAAGGGTTACCAAGCTTGTTTCTGGGTTCATTTGGCGTAAATAAGGGATTTTTTTTAATTCAGATTAATCTTCATCAAACAGTGTCTGTACCTTTTAGAACAAACAGTATGTCGACAGAGAGGGGCGGCTCTTCTCCTGCATGGCAAGGCACAACATTCCCGGCCCAGGTCGCACACAGCAAGGGGACGCGCGCAGGGGTCACTTGTGAGGCCCCCAACTGCCGCTGTCATTTTACGGCCGGTGTTTTTTCAGCAACCCAATGGTTTTGATTGGTTGATAGGTCATCCCCTTCCCCCCAGATGACATCTGACAACCCCACCAAGAGTCGGGGGGAAGCAGACACAACCCTTTTGTTGGGATGGCCCGGGGGGCGGGTTCAGCGCCCCTTTTACCTGTCCAACCCGCCTTGTCCCATCCTTCCCCCAGCCAAGATTACTATGTGGGCGGGCTCAGCCCCCCCTATATCGGGAGAACAATTTGAGGAGGGCATCAGCAGATTGGCACGAAGAATGGGGCCAATATCCCTGTTTTTGCTAGGCGGGGAAAGTTAGATGTGGAGAGTGGGATGGGAAAATCTGTTGTAGGGTCAGCCCCTGCAACCCGACCCGGTGATAGGGGCAGCAGTGAGGGTGAAATACAAATGATGTTTTGTAGCCCACCCCACTTGGGAGCCGGGTGAGGCAAGGGCTTTTATCATCGTCAGGAACGAGGGTTTTCGCTTGCGCGTCGGGGCGGGGCAGCCGCAAGTGGTCGTTGGCCCCAGTCCAGGATACAGCAGTGGGGAGGTCGGGAGCCAAACGGCCCAGGGTAAAAAAAACCCCCTTCGCCGTCCAAGAAAGTGCGGACGGGGCACGCAGAGCGGCCGGCATTTGTCACTCAGGGGAGCGTTGGCGGTAAAATCCGATATCGGGGGTGTGGGGAGTTCTTTTTAAGACACCAGAGGAGCCAATATGGGGATTTGTAGAATCTGTAAGCAGAAAGTGAAAACGTGGCAAGGGAGCTAACATTGGCACCACGGCCTGCGTCATCACATTTGCAGCGTCACCATACGGTGGCCTTGGGAGAAACGTGGCTCAGATGTGGTGGTCATCCTGCCGCTCCGCCGCAACAGAGGCAGCAGCACCCAGTGGCAAACTATGCCATTGCAGCAGTCAAGGGCGCCACCACAACTGCTAGGAAGGGAGCTGTTTCTCTTTGACATCATCTCCCGGGGTCCCGATTCTCCTGTCCTCGCTACTCATGCGCCACCAGCGTTTCAGCGCGAGGCGATTGCAAAGAAGACAACAGTATGCGTTCCAACATCTAAGGTGCAGCGCTGACCGTTGCTCCTGTCCAAGTTGTTGGTACTGCAGTCCTCCCTTTCCAAATGGTTGGGGGGAAACCATCCTTCTGCCACTGTTCAGAGAACTAATGGCTTGTGCCGAGCGAGATGGAGAGTTCCAAAGCCGTAATTTTCATTTTTCCAATAAAGGGGGGGGGGCGGGGCCAGTACCAGACTGTTCATAAATATGTAGAACAGCAGGTGGGCCAGTCTCTTGAGCTATATCGGTATGATCCAAGGTGCACGGCGATGCGCGGAGTCTGGAGCTGTAACTACGGTCAGGGCCAGTAATGTACCTTTACGGCCCACTGGGTGAATGTGCTTCCGGCCCAGGCACACCAACAACTTGACAGGAGACACCGCTTTTCCTCCACGTTGTCAAACTGCGGCTCTGCGTCCAAGTCGCCTCCTCTCCTCCACACCATCTCAGGCCTCTACAAGTACTGCTCCAAACATACCACATTGTGTAGGGCACAGGGTGTCACGCAGTTTACACCTGGCTTGCCTCGCGCGAACGAAGTCACCACGGGGGAGGAACTGTCCGCGTCTGCTGCAAGAAATCGATGTTGTGGCTTTTCAGCGCCAACTGCATATGGAAACCATGGGTGAGGGACAATGGGAGGAAATGGTGTCCGCACTGCACTGAGGAGGGGATGGTCATGCGCCCTGCATGGCGGGCACGTGTTTAATCTGGTTGTTTGAAAGGTTCCTGAAGTCTCCACGATCTTCAGAACATTCTGGAAATGGCAGGAAACTGTGCATGCACTTTATCCATTCGTACAAAACCTAGGAACACCCTCTTCGAGTTGCAAGCTGGGCAGAAGGCCTCCCCCAACACACCTACTGATATGCGATGTTACACCCGGTTGGAAATTCCGCCCTGCACATGTTGGATCCGACTGTATGATCAGAAGAGGCCATTAGCGATTTTTTGGATGATCCAGGCAGGACAGAAAGTACTCCCCTGTGTAACTTTGATTGTCAGCCAGTGGCAGCCTCATGCGTGGGCACTGCGTTTGTTTGAGGCCATTCGAGGAGGCGACGTTAATTGTCAGTTCCAGGACTACGGGATGAATAACGAAATTCAGTTCCTGGAAACAGTGCTGAAAAATCTGTCATGGGCAGGGGCACTGGGACGTGGCGGACTAGATGGTTGAGCGATTACAAAGTTGGCTTATCGACATCGGGCAATAGGTCGATATCGGGCCAACCATCGATAGGTTTTTCATAGGTCGATTGTCGGGGATCATCTCCGATGCGACATTAAAGTCTTGGGAGCGCAAACACACCTTCATTACTTTACACCCCAAACAGGGCCTGGGAGCTGGAATTACCAGCCACAAACAGTCTAATGGGGATACCTGCTACATCTTAGGGCACCCACTTAGGCTAAAAAAGCCACAGAAAAAAAGTAACAACACCATTCAACTATCCCTGTTTGCTACCACAGCATGACCCTTAAAAAACTGCATCACCCACAAATTAAAAGTGCCAGAAGGGCAGAATTATTTGAACCATCATATTTACTTGAATGGACTTGAATAATATCCCTGTCCTGGAACGCAGCATGACCCTAAAAACCTGCATGACCCCCAGATTAAAAAGTGCCGGAAGAAAGTAGTCTTTGAACACATTTTAGTTGTACTGGAATTGACCAAACCTGTCCTGGACCGAGCTGACCCTTAAACCTGTCTGACCACAGATTAAAATCGTGCCGGAAAAAGGAGTCTTTCAACCACCATTTTAGTAGAACTAGACAGTGCCTAGATGAACTGTCCTGGACCGCCAGTATGACCATTAAACCTGTCTGACCCACACGATTAAAAAGCTGCTGAAAAAGGAATCTTTCAACCACCTTTTTAGTTGAACGTGACAATGACTATACCTTGTCCTGGACCGCCGCCATGATCCATTAAACCTGTCGGACCCCCAGATTAAAAAGTGCCGGAAAAAAGGAGTCTTTTCAACCCCCATTTTAGTTGAACTGGACATGGACTATACCTGTCCTGGACCGCAAGTATGACCATTAACCTGGAACCCCAGATTAAATAGTGCCGAGAAAAAGGAGTCTTTACCACCATTTTCGTTTTGAACTGGACATTGACTATACCTGTCACTGAGGCACAGCATGACCCAGGGACGGGAGTTACAGTGGGTGCGGAGAGAGGCCCAGGCTGGTCCGTATCTCTTAACACGCAGGTTAAAATGCCTGATGACGCAGCGCGCACAAAAACGGTGTTGTGAAGCAGAGTGCGGAAAGCGGAAGTGTGAGAACTCCAGCCTTCCTCAGTACACAGGTCAAGACTGGGTAGCGCTTTGCCCCTCACGTATGATGTGCGGGACCATGAGCTTCACTTGGAAATACTGGTGGTTATACAACTCTGTTTACCACCCGGTGCCCTTTTGCTTGGCATTCTTTTTCTATTTTACTCAACGTGTGGAGGAAATTGTCTCTGTACTGTGTTTTGTCCCGTTGCTCCATACTAACATCCTTGAAGAACCTACTCGGTCAGTTTTTCTGTTACCTCCCTTGTACAATTCAGTGGGTATTTTTTTACCAGCTATTTTGTACATGCAGTTTTTTTAGTCGGTTAATTCTAGAAAACACATTTTTAAAATAGGATGGAATACCACCATGTCTTGTTTCTTCTTTTTTTTCATTGTATTAAATGGCGTGATGTTCCAATACAGGGATTGAGAGCTATGTTAAAGATCTTTTGCCAAAACAAGTCATTTGAATCTGTGGCATTAAACGTGTTCTTACCTATTCCTGTTTCTGACAGCACCATCACCCTTGAGCCATCTTGACATTGTGAAGAACAATGTCTGTTAGAAAACAACATTTTTTAGAAATAGGACCTTGTAGTATAGCTGCCATGTCTCAGCAAAATGCCCCAAAAAATTCAAAACATGACCCCATGAGCCACTTTGGAACAATTGTGAAGACACAAAGTCCGTTAGAAACAACAGTTTTTTTTTAGAATAGGACCTGTAGTATAGCTGCAAGTCACAGCAAAATGCCCCAAAAATTCAAATTACATGACCATGAGCCACTTTTGACAATTGTGAAGAACAAAAGTCATTAGGAAAACAACATTTTTTAGAATAGGACTGTAGTATTGTCATCATTTCAAAGCAAAAATGCCCCAAAAATTCAAAGCATGACCTTGAGGCCACTTTGGTCATATTGTGAAGAAAAAATTGTCTGTTGAAAAATCATTTTTTTTATTATAGGACCTGTATAGTATTGCTGCATTTCATAGCAGCACTTTAGACCAAAAAATTTAAAAATGACTTCTCAGCCACTGTTAAAATTGTGAGGGAAATAGAAATGCCACTTAGAAGCCACATTTCAGTTCCAAAGGACCATGATTTTGCTGTATTCAAGCTACATGACCCCAAAAAATTTATAAATCTGACTTCTCATGCCCACTGTTAAAAATTGTGAGGGAGAAATGCCACTTAGAAGCCAACCATTTCTGTTCCAAAGGACCATGATTATTTGCTGTATCTCACAGTACATGTCCCCAAAAAAAATATAATATGACCTTCTCAGGCCAACTGTTAAAAATTGTGAGGGAGATAATGCCACTTAGTATGCCACATTTCTGTTCCAAAAGACCATAATATATAGTGTATCTCACAGCAACTGTCCTCTACAACCATTGACAATGCGAAAACTCTTCTTAGATAAAGTGAGAAATGGAATACGGTGTGTCATGAAACCTTGCTGTCTTTTTACAGTTTCTCTCCACAGCAAAAGAGAATAAAAGAGAGAAAAGAGATAAAAATTGTAGTTAGACAATGCTCATTTTAAAAAAGTTTTTAAGAGGACCATTTCTGTTTGAAAAGGAATGTGAAGTTGACCGGCAACTAATCGGATAGACCTCGGAATTGGGGCCACAACATCATCAGAGATCATGCTGATTCATCTGGATTGAAGTCAAAAACGATCACATTATCTGTTATGGAAAGCCGGATGCGTTTGTCTGTAATGACACCTCCAGCTGTGCTGAAGGTACGCTCAGATATGACGCTGGCTGTGGGCAGGACAACACCTCTATGGCGTGTGACGAGGCCAGCTGGGCCATTCGTCCATTTTGGATACCCAGAAAGTCTATAGGGTCCGGAACACCTGAAAAAAACATCGGTGTTAAGACGCAGAATTAGTCATTGCACCATGATTTTAGCTGATCTCTGTGTGTTGGATGTGTGCCTGCATTGCATGCGTTGGTGAGGTGGTAAACAAAGATTACCAGAGGTCACCCATAGGCTTCCGCCACCTTGCCTCTGCTGCCATACGGCCTACTTCGGCACTCTATGCTGTCACGTCGTTGATGTTGTTCCACCGTGACATTTGGGGAACGTGAAGGCAGAGCAAAGATGTCTCCAGTTGATCAAGCTGCAAGGTTCTCCATTTCCTGCATTATATCTCTTTTGGGTGGGGGAAGGAAAAGTGCTGAGTTTTGTTTGTACCGGGGATCCAGGAGGGTGGCCACCAGTAACTGTTGTTCATTTTGATGGCCATTAATGCGAGGATCATGTTGGAGGGAAATGGAGAATCAAGCACTCTGGTGAGAGTGGAGCCTTGATTTCCCAAGCCTCTGGGTTAGAGGGGGCACTAGCAAAATGATCTTCCTCATATTCCTCCTCCGGCCTCCAAATTCGCGCCAACCTCTTTCTCCAAGGCCAGGGACGTCCTCCCTCAAACTTAAGGTAAACACGGTCAGTCTAGGAATACCTCCTCCTCCTTCCTCCTCTCCTCCCGCTGCCTCCGGACAGCTTCAACACAGCCGTGACTTTGCCTGAGGATGATGCACCCTGAGAGCTTGATGCGCCACCTTGCACTAGCTCTGGACCCGAACCTACTTGCCTAATGAAGAGGCCGATGAAAATAGTGAAACATGTGGGCCTTTCGGATTTGACGGAGAGAAAGGCTGTCTCGTGTCCGCAATTGTGTCCGCTCCTCCTCGTCGCTGGCGGGGGGAATGTTGTTTCAGAGTGTCCACGATCGTTCCAGAACTAAGATACCACAATGCTCATGCTGACAAGGGCATTTTCCGCCCACTGACCTTTTTGGTGGATTCTTTCTCAAAATGGCAAGGATATGGTGCAGAGACTTTTACCTTGCCTCCTACTCTCGGTGGTTTCAACCACCAGAGGATCCCGCGCACCGCTGCTTGTCACGGCATGTGTCATTCGTTTACTGCGTATGGCATTGCGCTGCTGCCACAATCGCTGGAGCATGTGGTTGGGTTGAATTCCAGCGTGTTGGCCACGCGTCAACTAATGGACGGTTGACGGGGCGGAGGCCGAGCTGACGCTCTGCACGAGCTCAGGCGGGAAGAAGCAGGGTTCCTTTCTGTGCGAACGGCGGGGCAAAGTGCGAGACTCAGAACCTCAGAGCCTTCTTCAGCAGCAGTCCAGACCCGGGTAGCTTAGCTCTTTAGAAATTTCTGGACGACTGGTTCATGACATGCTAGCCAGGGTAAAGGGATGTGCTCCAGCCTACCGATCTTAAGGGCGTGCACAGAGATTTCGTCCGTTATCGAACACCACATTGCCGGGCAACAAGGTTCTTTTCACCCAGCCAGGTCGGTGTCGTTTCGGAGAGCCGTCCACAGTCTGCCTGGTGTGGTGGACGGGTCTCCAAGGCAGATTAATTTCACACGGCTGGTGTCTCTCGGGCACGTGATGCCACCAGAGGACCTTGGGGGAAGAACCTGCACCATCCCCTGCGGTTTTGAAGAGCGTGCGCCGAAGACCTGAAGAGCCACCGTCACCCCCAGAGCATCCCACCCAGCTACCCAGTGAGCTGTCACAGATGATTATAGCGGCCTTGCGTGACTTACTAGTCCATGTGTCGGTGGTGAGATGGACTTTCGGACAAAGATGCAGGACAACGCGCTTTGAAATTTTAGTGGATCAGTGGCTGGGCCAGGGCAGAGGGACGGCTTTTTCTGGGCAAAGAAATGCACTGCTTGGCATCTGGTATTGGGGCAGTGCGCAGGGCATGACTCGTGGCGGAACCCTTCTGTGTCCACCAGACGAAAGGCATACATTTCCAAGGCCAAATGCTGGCAATGCCGACATTCAGGCTTTTGCTTTGGGATTGTTTGGGTTAAAAGTTGTTTCTTCAGCTACCAACCTGGTAGAACAGAAGGGTGGTGCTAGACTGGCCGCTGTACGGGTGCAGGTCGTTCCAAACTGGCGGGAAGGACGGAAGGGGGAGGTGGGTCTATGGTGGTGCTAGGATGGTACTCGGGGGGGCCGACGGGTGGAGGCTGAAGCGTGAAGCGGAGGCTGATCCCTGATCATGACTTGAAGAGACATGTGCAGCTGAGGAACGCTTGTGGTGGCGGAGGAGGAGGGGCGGAGAAGGGGTGTGACACCGTGGTTGGAGGCCGGCGGTCGGTCTGGCTTTTTTTGGCCAAAGTGTCCTCCATTTCAACTCATTTGCATCGCTGCATGTGAACTAGAATGTTGGTGGTGAGTAAACCACCTTAAGGTTCTTGCCCCTATTATGCGTTTTACGGTCAAAGGCGGAATATGGACATCGCTGGGTGAATCAGAGGCTTGCTCAAGAAGGCCCAGGCTTGAGAGGTCTGGACCTTTTTTGACGGCAATAAGCGGGAGCGGGGTTTGTGCTGAGCGTGGTGGCGGAATCATATCAGCGGACTCTGGACCGCCTCTCCTTTTTGTGGCGGGACCCGTATTGACATTTCCCCAATCGTCTTCCTACTCGTCACTGCTTGAGCGTACGCAAAGCTAAATTTTGCGGGAAAAGCAGGGAGTGGATCCGCAATGTTGTCCTCATAATCAATTTCATCAACACAGGTGACTTGGTCGTCCTGATTTCTGCATCCAGTAAGCTGCGTGCTACAAGCAGGGGCCATGCAAGCGTGGCGGGGACCACCCAGCGGATTTTTGCCGATTGACCGGTTTCCTTCACCTCCTCTGATGGCATCAGTAATGGGCGTCAGAGCAGGACTAAATCATCCTTCTTGATCTTTTTAAATGCTTCTGGACCCCAACCGCATTTGTCATCAAGAGGTCTTCAGACAATGGATTATCCTCAGTGGTGAGTACACGAGTGACATTTGGGTGCTTCATGTTGGAGGATGCTGATGATGGCTGATGACGACATTTGTGGCCCGTGACTTGGCGTGGAGAGGAGGTAAGACTGCTAGATGCAGGTTGCATTTTTAACCACTGAAAGGCAGATTGGCGACGATGTCGTTACTTAATTCACAGGGCCCTGACCAGCGATGCAGGCTGACGGTCCTGCCACTGACGAATCCGCTGGCATGCGTTGTTGTCGCTGCACTGGAAGGAGCACCTTCTTGTAGCTCTACCTCCATGTGCTACCCCCCCTCTTTGCTCGCTTACCACCTGAATTTCGCTCCATGTTCTGAATTATAAAAATTTGAGAAGGTATGGAATAGTTTTGGAAAGGTCTCATATTTAAAAGAGGCAAACTCACGGCTATTCTCAAATCCCTCTAATAAAAACAACATTGCTGGATACAAATTTAATCAGCAAGGTGTCTATCAACAATCTGGACTGGGCCCGCAATAAGGTCCAAAAAACGCGTATCTGTGTTGTTTTGGTATAATAAACGATATTTTTTGGAACTCTCAATTCACCTGTCTGTGAATATAGAATTTGCTGTTCAGATGATTACATAGAGGCTGCGTCAATGAACAATGCTGGGTGGGCAAAGTCAAAAAAAACACGTAACTGTTATGTTTTGATATAATACACGTATTTTTTGCCCTTCAATTCACCTGTGGTGAATATAGAATTGCTGTTTAGATTTACGTAGATGCTGTCGTCAATGAAAACAATGCTGGGTGTGCAAAAGTCAAAAACCCGTAATGTTATGTTTTGGTCTAATAAACCTGTATTTTTTGCACCTTTTCAATTCACCTGGGGTGAATATAGGAATTGCTGTTTAAGATTTACGTAGATGCTGCGTCATTGAAACATGCTGGGTGCGCAAAGTCAAAAACATGTAACTGTTATGTTTTGGTATAATAAACGATATTTTTTGCACCTTTCAATTTCACCTATGTGATATAGAATGCTGTTTTAAGATTTACGTAGATGCTGCGTCAGATGAACACTGTGGGGCGCAAAAGTCAAAAATACACGTAACTGTTATGTTTTGGTATAATAAACGATATTTTTTGCAACCCATTCAATTCACCTGTGGTGATATAGAATTGGCTTTTGTTTTTAGTTTTAGGTAGATGCTGCGTCAATGAACAATGCTGGGTGTGGCAAAAGTAAAAAATCACATATACTGTTGTGTTTTGATATATAAACAGTATTTTTTTGCACCTTTCAGTTCACCAGTGGTGAATCTAGAATTGCTGTTTTAAGATTTACATAGATGCTGCGTCAATGAAACAATGCTGGGTTGCGCAAAAGTCAAAAAACACGTACCTGTTATGTTTTGTTATAATAACGGTATTTTTTGCACTTTCAATTCACTGTGGTGAACTATTGAATTGTGTTTTAAGATTTACATAGATGCTGCGTCAATGAACTCATGCTGGGTGACAAAAAGTCAAAAAAACTCGATAACTGTTATGTTTTGGTTTATAATAAAAACGGTATTTTTTGCACCTTTTTCAATTCACCTGTGGTGAAAATAGAATGCTGTTTTTAAGATTTACGTAGAGCTGCGTCAATAACAATGTGGTGCGCAAAAGTCAAAAAAACATGTAAACTGTTATGTTTTGGTCTAATAAACGGATATTTTTTGACTTTCAATTCACCTGTGGACACTATTGAATTGCTGTTTTAAGATTTACGTAGATGCTGCGTCAATGAACAATGCTGGGTGCGCAAAAAGTCAAAAAAACACGTAACTAGTTATGTTTGATATAATAAACGGTAATGTTTTGCACCTTTCATTTCACCTGTGGGGGATATCGAATTGCTGTTTTAAGATTGTACATAGCATAGATGCTGCGTCAATGAACATTGCTGGGTGCGCAAAGTCAAAAAACACCGTAACTGTTTATGTTTTTGGTTATATTAAATACGAGATTTTTGCACCTTTCAATTCACCTGTGGTGAATTTAGGACTTGCCGGGTGTTTTGAAATTTACTTCTATATGCTGCGTCAATGAAACATGCTGGGCGTGCAAAAGTCAAAAAACCACGTAACTGTTATGTTTTGGTATAATAAAACGGTATTTTTTGCACCTTTTCAATTCACCTGTGGTGAAATTAAAATTGCCTGTTTTACGATTGACGGTAGATTGCGGCGTCAATGAACAATGCTGGGTGCGCAAAAGTCAAAAAACAGTAACTGTTATGTTTTGGTATAATAAAACGATATTCTTTTGACCTTTCAATTCCCTGTGGTGAATATAGAATTGCTGTTTTAAGATTTACACGTAGACGCTGCGTTCAATGATACAATGCTGGGAGTGCCAAATAATTCAAAAAAAACCAACATAACTGTTGTGTTTTGATATAATACAGTGTATTTTTTGCACCTTTCTATTCACCTGTGGTGAATATAGAATTGCTTTTTTAAGATTTACGTAGTGCTGCGTCAATGAAACAATGCGGTGTGCGAAAAAGTCAAAAAACACGTAACCGTTATGTTTTTTGAATATATATAACGGTATTTTTTTGCACCTTTCAATTTCACCTGTGGTGAATATAGAATTGCTGTTTTAAGATTTACATAAGATGCTGCGTCAATGAACAATGCTGGGGTGCGCAAAAGTCATAAAAAACACGTAACTGTTATGTTTTGTTTATAAAAACAATTATTTTTTTGCACCTTTCAATTCACCTGTGGTGACTATAGAATTGCTGTTTTATGATTTACGGTAATGCTGCGTCCAAATGAACATGCAGGGTGTGCCAAAAAGTCAAAAAAACACGTAATTGTTATGTTTTGATTTAAATAAACTGGTATTTCTTTGCACCTTTCAATTTCACATGTGAGTGAATATAGAATTGCTGTTTTAAGATTTACGTGATACTGGTCAATGAAACAATGGCAGGGTGCGCAAAAGTCAACAAAACATGTAACTGTGATGTTTTGTACGGTATACACGGGTATTTGTTTGGCACAAACACCCTGTGCAGCTAACCTAGATTGCTGGATTGGAATTGAATGCTAGGGGGACTATATCAACAGTCACTAGGTGAATGTATTGGGTAAATTGAAAATGAAACTATTGAAATGTTTAATTGTAATACAGTGGAGTTTTGCAGCTAACAAAGAAACCTGCAGTTACTAGAAATGAGTTGTGTATCAATATAAGTTCGGTGCCCAAATATCCAGGAAATATTCAATAGCAAACTGTTAATAATAAGATATTCCATCTACAATGTTTACATCTATGTCTTGGTTAACTTTATCCAGGTGTTCTTTATAGATATAGCTTGTCTGTGTTCGCCCGCGGGGGCTCCCCCCCCGCTCCCACCGCCGTTGAATTACAGCGGTATAGATGTGCTTTTAAAATTCTCTAGCTAACTACATTAAAATCTTTCAAATCTTAATCTAACTAAATTGGAAGGATCACCAGTAATAGTAAGAGGTTTCTCTGTGCAGAAATAGACTAATTTCGAGGAGCTGTAGCGGTTGGCACAGGCAGTGATCAGGTCATATCCTATGGAGACGTTGCGAGGGACACTTGAGGCTTGAAACAGGAAACGCTGTTCTATGGAAAAATGAGGGCATGTGATTTTTCCAGCCAAATCGCAACCATACACATCCAGTCATGAGTCGCACACACATCTCACCCTGCTCTATTCTGTAATCTTCATTTGCTGGCCGCCAAAATTACAGGAAGCGCCGAAAAAAGGCGGCGATCTTTATAGATGATGCTCAGATTTTAACCTTAATTATCGCATGAGTTGGAAATTCGATCACCATAAAAACCTTGCCGATTTCAACTTTGTCGATAAAAATCGCTCATCACTAGTTATGTAATTAATGATTTACAGATCCTCCAACCTTTGGGACTCCCACGTATATTGAGAACAGTAGTCTCCTTACCCCCAATTCTTGGCTGTACTTGGAACTCCCGCTGAATTGAAATGTAGAGAGTGCGACCACTTCTCCGTTTACTGCGGCTACATCACAAACAAGGGTGGGTGGTATTGGGAACCCATACTCAAGTTATGTGGGGGTCCATATCTAGCAGACATTTGTGATGTTTTCTGGATATGCCATAAATCAGGGAATTCCTACAGAGGAAACCGAGGGTCTTCTCGGAATGCCAGGGCTTGGACAGACGTTCATCAAAACATGACATTGTCACGAGCCCGGCCAAAAGGTGCGGTTGAGACTTTACAGGTGCCAGAAGACCAGAGGCAAGCATTTCAGAAGATAGTGAGGAAAATGCTAGCCTAGGGGAAATAGAGAAGTCTCAAAGTGGGTCGGTCGAGCCCCATCGTGATTTTCCTACGCCAGATGGTAGTTGCGGTTTGTACTGATTTCCGCAAGTTGAAATGAAATCTCAATTTCGATGGCTACCCCATGCCAAGGGTCGGCGAGTGATCGAGAGGGTTGGTACCAGTGAGGTTATGACCACCTTAGACCTCTACCAAAAGGGTATTGGAGGTTCCCCTCACAGATCAGGCCAAGGAGAGGAAAAAATGGCATTTTCCACCCCAGAGGGACACTTCCAGTCGTGGTCCTTCCCTTGTGGTTTACATGAAGCCCCTGCGGTCCTTTTCAGAGGCCTAATGGAAATCATCCTGCAGCTGCAAAAAAAGTATGCAGGCCGCATACCTGGATGATGTGGTTATCTATAGTACAGGATTGGGATTCCCATCTGGTAAAGGATGCCAAAAAACAAAGTCAAAATTAGTTTGGCAAGCGGTTCTTAGAGCGATAGGGGGCCGCCGGCTAACGGCCAATCACAGAAATGTGCGATAGGTAGAGGAGCCTTCGCTACTCGGCACAACATTCGGCCAGGGGGTCATAAGAAACCCCGGTAGGACATGCGCGAATCCATTCAGAATTGGCTCAACCTGTGTCCAAGAAGAAAAACAGGTTAGAGCCTTCCTTGGCATTGCTGGCTATTCCGACGGTTTGTTGCCCAGGCTTTGCCACAATAGCTGCCTCTAACAGACCTCCACCAAGGGAGGCAAATCACCATAGTAAAGTGGAACCCGGAGAGACTGAACAAGCCTTCCTGAAACTCAAGGAGGTGCTCTGTAAGAGACCTGTACTGGTTACCCTTGATTTCTATCGTAGAGAGGCCCTAAAGTGGGCAATCGAATCGCTCAGGTATTACCTGGTGGCAATTTAGGGTGATCACCGATCACTCCCCATTGAAATGGATGGCCCAAAACAAAGGGAAGAACGTGAGGGTAACTTGGTGGTTCCTGGCTCTGCAGGACTTCAAATTCTGTGTTGAACACCGTCCTGGGTCCCAGCAGCAAACGCAGACGCGTTATCTAGAGTACACGTTTAGGGGCCAAAGGGTGCTTCTGCCCCACGGGTCTGAGCAGATGGGTGGGTTATGTAAGGTGGCAACGCAGGAAGGGTGTACAATGGAGTGTACTCCCGGGGGACCTCAGGTTCCTTGCATGCTCCTTTCGACTGTTCCTGACACATGCCCCCAAGGTAAGGAGCCTTGGAGGAATGAAAGACCAAAGTTCCATAGGTGGTCAACAGTATAGACTGTCGAAATATTGTTTAACATGGTTTAATGTGTTCTTATGGCTTCCAGCCATTCCCGGGTCTGGCTTTCATTGGGCGTGGTGCATGAGCAGGGTTGGTGGTGCTCACTCCCCATGGTTCCATCCGGAATTTTCCCGGGAGTATATAAGTCAGCAAGGTAAGCTGACTAAAGGTGGTACAATTCCCAGGCTACCTTCCAGTCTGGAGAGGAGACAGGCTGGGGAACAGAGGATGGCACTGATTTTGTGCGGGTACTTACAAAGGTGTTAGTAAGTTTACTCATTAGTTACAGCCCAGACGGGCTGGCATTTTGTTTTGTTTTATATTGTGCATGTCTTGCACTTATTTTTGTGTTGCTTGCTTATTAAAATACAGAGGCCCTGTATTTTTGCACCTGGAATCCGTCTCTGTCTCTGCCTGAAAAACACGTGTGTCACGATCCCAGAGCCGCTAAAGCTCACAATTGGGATTTTATTATAAAGAAATAAAAAATGCATACTTTTTAACTTTTTGGAAATCCCTACTTGAATCTTGTGGATTGCTCAAGTGGATGCTGGATGTTTGCTCACCTTATGTTACAAATATATACCACATCACAGGTGACCTAATTTTTTTCATTTACAGATAAATTGCTTTTGAGGAGAATAGACTATGTTGGTCAACATTAAAAGATAAGAAAACAAAGCATGTACCTACTTAGAAGATCTATAGAAAATGCAATGCTGGGAAAAAGGAAGCTGAAGACTCTTTCAGCATAACTGATTTCCTTACAGGAAACAAACTACTAATGAAAAACAACAAAACCTTCATTGCTATTTCTGTGAGTGGAGAGCTTCCCCTGTGCATGGGAATGCTCTGCTATGAATCTCTCCATAGTTCAGTCTATCCACAATATCTGGAGATTCAGAGATTATGCCAAACACTCAGGGGTTACAAATCACCACAGTGCATAATAGCAATTGTTGTCCTATCGCATGGGAGAAATTATTTGAATAGTGGAAAAGAGGAGGGTGCCGCTTTCTTTCTCCTCTTCTCAGTGATACTGTATTCATCAAACAATGGATGAGAGACAAGAGCATGTTATAGACAGAAATGACAAAAGCCATTGAATAATAATGGTTTTATATTTAGAATGACTGCAAACCCTTAGAATTCTAGGATTTAGATACATTTAGTTTTTTTATATTTTAAAGGGAATGTGTCATCAAAAATGACTTATTGTTTAACTCACGTTTTTTATGTTAAACACATTTTTAAAGAATTTTTGGTTATTTTTTTTTATTTTCCATATCACTTTCAATATTTTTTAATAATTCTTAAATCCTGCAGTTTTCACTTTGGCCACTAAGCCTAATAACAGTCTGACACTTCCTGTTCTGTAGAGAAAGATTCTCAGTAGTCTGCTCATTATCAGCACAAAGTCGGTTAAACTGAAAGGAAACACCAGTGTGAATAGGTAACACAGGACCCACTAATCACAAGAGGAGAAAGTCACAGTTCACCCATTCACCTCCCTGCACAGTGACTTCTTCCCAGGTCACAGAGCATGACTAGAAAACTCTCCTATACAAGTCAATGGGACTAAGTCAGTCTTAAGTCTCCTATGTGCATGAAGCTACAGTGATGCATCTCTCTGATTGCTGTTAAAGCAGTACAAACAAGGCCTAGTGGCCAAAGTGAAAACTGCAAGACTTAAGAATTATTAAAAAATATTGATATGAAAAATAATAAAAAAAATAACCAAAAATTCCTACAAATGTGTTTAACATAAAAACGGGACTTAAACAATGACTCATTTTTTGATGACACATTCCCTTTAAGGGAAATAATAAAAGGGCATAGGCAATTTTATTATTGCTCCAATATAACTTAATGGGGTTTTCTCACTATAAAGATTAGCTTTTAACATGAAGGGACAGTTAGTTGAAGACTTTTTCTAAATACATTGGTTAATAGATTTTACTTTAGTCTTGAGATAAGTGTTTTTTATGTGCTCTGAAGTGCACACAGTTTTCTATAATTACCTGCATACCAGACAGACAGCTGTTATCTGATTAGCTGAGAGCAGAGAGCAGGGGGTGATGCAATGAGGGACTGAGATGGAAGCAAACTAATTATCTGACAAGATTAGCCTTACTAAACAAAAGGTACATGTTCTGTGTGGACTGAAATTACTTTATCTGTAATCTTGTTAGAGATCTTGTTAGAGATAACAATCTCCTACACGGTCAGAGTATGGTCTTACTAGAAGTTGAATATGCTAACCACTGCTGTACACAGTGTGAATGGGCAGAGTAAGTGCAAAATTGCTAAAACTTAGAAAAACAGCGTGGTAAGAAAACCCTTTTAAAGAAAAGAAAAACTGTTTTGCATATAATATTAATTTAAAATGTCCTTCCAATTCATGTCTACAGCTCCTGCTCCTTATGTGTCTCCATGGTTACAGACCACAAACAGTAGTCTACTAGTCCGTGTGTAAGGGGGTGTAACTGTATATTTGTATTTGTGTAAGTACTAGCTAGCAGGTTGCTAAAGGTTACAATTGTGGGACTTGCACATTGACTGAAAGGAGAGGGTTAATAGCCTAAAAGGGAGACAGTACAGTGAGGACTATGCAGCCAATTAGAGAGCTAAGGGGGAGGAACTGTGAGAGCGTGAGCCTGTCAGCTCAGGGAGTTGGGCAGTGGACCTCTGGTCCAGGGTAGTGATCAAGTGATCTGTATAGAAGTCCCTAGGGCTAAACCGCTTTATTTACTATTTTGCCATAGGCAGACTTAAACTCTATCAGTTCTCTATCTATAAAACACTAAAACGTAACTTTTATTATGTATAACTCTTAACCTCTATACACACTATTTAAAAACCTGATTTCTAACCTCACCATTTAATCCTTTATACTTCTGGTCCGGACGTCTAACCCCTGATGGAGCCAGGCTAGCTGGTGAAACATGTCGGGGAGGTCAGGCATGACATTTGAAATTGTGATTTCTCACCTCTGTCTACAAGTGCCACCCACTGCAGAGGGTGTCAAAAGGGAGCCTATTTGTCCTGTGTCCATTAGATTAGGGACGATTGTGCAAGTAGGAGGCTTGGGATCCCTCACTGGAGTCAATAATTTGTTGTATATATAAGACTTTCCTGTTGGTAGGTGGAGTTCCACCAGACTTGATAGTGGAAAAGGAGCTATTCCTTCTTTCAGAAGCAGAAAGGGTTAAATGATGAGGTTAGAAATCAGGTTTTTAAATAGTGTGTATAGAGGTTAAGAGTTATACATAATAAAAGTTACGTTTTAGTGCTTTATAGATAGAGAACTGATAGAGTTTAAGTTTGCCTATGGCAAAATAGTAAATATAGTGATCAGAAATCACTCTCTGTTCTCTTGTGAGATCCCCTTTTTTTTGGAGACTATAGGGCTAAACCACACTCCCAGAGGGGAATACTTAAAGGGGTTTATTTGCATTAGCACTGACATTATACATTTGTTTAAAAAGGCAAACAAACAAATCCAGTGCCCATAAAAATAAAATTCCAAGGTTTATTAAAACATGTAAAATCCAAGGGATGGCAAGCAGAAAATTAACTTTCACGCTTCAGGCTGCTTGAACCCTTAAAGGGGTTGTCTCACTACAAGGATTGCTTTTTATGTTAAAGATCTTGCAAAAAAAGTCACTTTTCAATATGTGTCCATTAACAGTGTCCTATCTATTCCTAGATATCCCCTCAAGTATGGGCTGCATCAGCTCCTCAAGTCACTATAGCTACAGACCTGTTTAATCTCTCATGATAGGCTGCCAGCACTGGTTGCTAAAGCTACAGACTTGGCTTCTACTGCAGCCTAGTAGAAGCCAGTAAACACGCCCCTGAATTCAAAATGAAACCAAGAAAACAGGACGGAGGTAAAATGAATCGATGTAGTGAGACAACCCCTTTAAGTAAAAGCTACTGAGGAGGTCTTGTGACACAGTGAGGAGGATTGAAAGAGAGAGAGTCCCTCGTGAAATAAGTGTGTGCTGAAGAATTGTACCACTGTCTGGTGTTATGGCCTCAAAAAGTGTAACCTTCACAAAATTTTCCAGTGCCGTGAATAAAAGCCTGATCTACCAATGAAGTAATTGTGTTATCTAGTTACTGAGCACCAGCGCACCACATGTTCAACACTACACCTCTCCCTGCAATAGTTAAAACAGCCTACTGGTGGTTGCCAAGGGTAATGGATGGTTGGTCACAGTCGTCCTTCCTCCCACGACACCAGGCAATGGTATACCACTTACACATGATTACAGACTACAAACAATCATAATTAGAGATGGGCGAATTGATTCTAACGAAGTGGAATTCGTTTAGAATTTCAGGAAAACTTCGGTTCTGAACGAAGTCGAAGTTTGGGGTACTTCGGGTAAACGAAGTGTGCTTTTGATTGATAAAATGGCTACGGCAATGGCGTTACATGGGGCAATGCAACTCTGGGAGGAAGAAGGGGCTAGCCTGCATGGACATGTGAAGAGATGAAGCCAATCAGAGACCCGGGGGGAGTCTGTGAGTCACCGCATATATAAGTCCGTGGGCGCGATGCTGGAGCTCATACCGGCTCTCTCTGTACTGATTCAGGAAGGTGTGCGCCTGGCGGCTGATTGGTGATAGCTCTTATGAAGAACCGGATTTTTATACAGCGATTTTTGTGTGGGGTTAGTGTCTCAACTTGTCTCAGAGACTGACTTCTCTTAATGTTTCTATTTCTGTTTTTTGGGGTATTGGATTGATAGTCCAGTGTGCGGTCCAATGCTGATTGCATATACATTCCAATATCCCAGTGGGATCTAAGCCAGTTCTGGGTTGCTGTAATTTAAGAAAACAGCGTTTTTACAATACAAATACACGTAATTTTTGGCATGCTCAATTCTTTTGCGCAATTTACATCCAGGGGTTAATAAGCAGTGTTTTTTCTGCTGTGGTGGACGCAAGAACCGTCTTTTTCACCGCAAATAATACAATTTTCCTGTAGCCAAATTTCACAAGCAGAAGGTTATTACAATTGTTTTCTCTTGTTGTGTAGCGTAAGAAAAACGCCATAAATTGTAACACGCTACAAAGCTAGATAGTTTGTGGCTGCTCAATTCTTTTGCGCAATTTACATCCAAGGGTTAATTTCTAAGCGGTTGTTTTTCTGCTGTGCGTGGACAAAAAATAAACCGTTTTTTTCCACCGAGGGGGTAATTAAGCGTTGTTTTTCTGCGGTGGTGACTCAAGAAACCGTATTTTTCACGCCAATAAAAAATGCAATTTTCCTGTAGCCTTAAATTCACAATGCAGAAGGTTAATTTACAATCTTTTCTCTTGTTGTGTACAGTAGAAAACACGCAATTGTACACGCTACATAGTTTAGTTGTTTGTGGCGCTCAATTTATTTTGCGCAATTTACATTCAGGGTTTAATTAAGCAGTTGTTTGTTCTGCTGGGGTGACAAAAATTAAAACCGTCTTTTTCACGCCAGGGTTTTAAGTAAGCGTTGTTTTCTGCTGTTGGTGACTCCAAGTATACCGTCTTTTCAAGCCAAAAAATACAATTTACTGTGACTAATTCACAAAGCGAAGGTGAATTACAATTTTCTCTTGTTGTGTTGTGAGTAGAAAACACGCAATTGTAACACGCTACAAAGTCTAGTAGTTTGTGGCTGCTCAAATCTTTGCGCAATTTACATCCAGGGTTAATTAAGCCGTTAGTTTTTCTGCTGTTGGTGTCAAAAATAATACCGTCTTTTTCACGGTGCCAAAAATTACAATTTTCACTGTTCCATACTTCAAAGCAAAGGTTAATTTCAATTTTTTCTCTGTTGTGCTAGCGATATAAAAACACAATTGTAACTCGCTACAAAGCTCGTAGTTTGTGGCTGACTAATCTTTTGCTCAAAGTACATCCAGGGGTTAATTAAGCGTTGTTTTTCTGCTGTTGTAACAAAAATAAACCGTCATTTTTCACCGCCAAAAATTACATTTCCTGTACCTTTAATTCACAAGCAAATGGTTAATTACAATTTTTTCTCTTGTTGTGTAGCGTAGAAAACACGCAATTGTATCACGCTTACAAAGCTAGTAGATTTGTGGCCTGCTCAATTCTTTGGTGCAATTTACATCCAGAGGTTACTCTGAAGAATTGTTTTTTGCTTGTGGTGACAAAAATATACCGTCTTTTTTACCGCACCAAAATTTCATATTTTCCTGTAGCATAATTCACAAGCGAAGGGTTATATTTACAATTTTTTCTCCTTGTTGTGCTATGGGTATAAAACACGCAATTGTAACACGCTACAAAGCTAGTAGTTTGTGGGCTAAATTCTTGCGCAAATTTACATCCAGGGGTTAAATAAACGGTTTTCTGATGCTGTGGTGACTCCATGAAACCGTCTTTTTCAACGCCAAAAAAATACAAAAAATTTTTTTCCTTGTAGCGGTTAGCCTAATTCACAAGTGAAGGTTAATTATCAATTTTTTCTCTTGTTGTGTAGCGTAGAAGAAAACACGCAATTGTAACACGCTATACAAAGCTAGTAGTTTGTGGCTGTCAATTCCTTGTTGCGCCAATTTACATCAGGGGTTCGGTGTATTTAAGCGTTGTTTTTTGCATGTGGTGACAAAAAGACAACGTCTTTTTCTCCGGCCAGGGCGTTAATTAAGCGTTTGTTGGTCTGCTGTGGTTGACTCCAATGTAACCGTTCTTTTTCACGCCAAAAAATACAATTTTCCTGTAAGCCTAATTCACAAGCGAAGGTTAAATTACAATTTTTTCTCTTGTTGTGTATTAGCGTAGAAAACACCGCAATGTAAAACGCTACAAAGCTAGTTAGTTTGTGGCTGCTCAATTTCTTTTGCGCCAATGTACATCCAAGGGTTAATTAAGCGTTGTTTTTGCTGTGTGACAAAATATACCGTCTATTAATTTCACCGCCAGGGTGTTTATTTAAGGGTTGTTTTTCTGCTGTGGTGACTCCAATGAAACCGTCTTTATTTCACCGCCAAAAAATTTCAATTTTCCCTGTAGCCTATTCACAAAGGAAGGTTATTACAATTTTTTATTCTTGTTGTGTAGAGTAGAAAATCACGCAATTGTAAACACGCTACAAAGCTATAGTAGTTGTTGGCTGCTCAATTCTTTTGCGCAAGTTACATCCAGGGTTTAATTAAGCGTTGTTTTGATGCTGTGCTGACAAAAATAAACCGTCTTTTCACCGCCAGGAGGTTAAGTAATGCATTGTTTTTTCTTGCTGTGGTGACTCCAAGAAAACGTTCTTTTGCACCGCCAAAAAATACTATTTTTCCTGTAGCCCTAATTCAAAAAGGCGAAGGTTAAATTACAATTTTTTTCTTGTTGTGTGCATAGAAACACGAAATTGTAACACGCTACAAAAGCTAGTAGTTTGTGGTATGCTCATTTCTTCGCGCACAATTACATTCCAGGGTTAATTAAGCGTTCTGTTTTTTATGTCTGTGGTGACAAAAATACAACGTCTTTTCACCGAACTAGGGGTTAATTAAGCGTTGGTTTTTCTGCTGTGGTGTCTCCAAGGAAACCGTCTTTTTTCACGCCAAAAATACAATTTTCCTGTTAGCTAAATTCACAAGCGAAGGTTAATTTCAATTTTTTCTCTTTGTTTGGTTGCGTAGAAACACGCAAGGGTAACACGCGACAATGCTAGTAGTTTGTGGCTGATCATTTCTTTGCGCATTTTAATCCAGGGGTTACAGTAAGCGTTGTTTTCTGCTTGTGGTGACAATATAATACGTCTTTTCACCGCCGCCAAAAATTACAATTTTCCTGTACCATAATTCACAAGCAAAGGTTAATTACAATATTTTTCTCTTGTTGTGGTGTTATAAAGACACCAATTGTACCCCCCCAACCCCGCTACAAAGCTTAGTAGTGTGTGGCTGCTCAATTCTTTTGCGCAATTTACATCAGGGGGTGAATTAAGCATTGTTTTTCTGCTGTGGTGACAAAAATAAACCGTCATTTTCACCGCAAAATTTACAATTTTCATGTACCTATAATTCACAAGCAAAGGTTAATTACAATTTTTTCTTTGTTGTGTAGCGGTATAAATACAACATATGGTTAAACACGCTACAAAGCTAGAGTAGTTTGTGGCTGCTCAATTTCTTTGGCGCAATTTACATCCAGAGGTTAAATTAAGCGTATGTTTTTCTGCTGTGGTGGACAAAAATAAACCGTCTTTTTAACCGCCATAAAATTATCATTTTTACATGTTGAGCTTAATTCACTTTGCGAAGGTTAATTACAATTTTTTCTCTTGTTGTGTAGCGTAGAAAACACGCTATTGTAACACGCTTTCAAAGCTGAGTAGTTTGTGGGCTGGCTCAATTCTTTGCGCAATTTACATCCAGGGGTTAAATAAGCGTTGTTCTGTGCTGTGGTGACGCAAGAAAACCGTCTTTTTCCGCAAAAAATTTCTAATTTCTCCTGTACACCTTTAATTACAAGCGAAGGTTAATTACCCCCATTTTTTCTCTTGTTGTGTAGCGTAGAAGAAAACACGCAATGTAACACGCTACAAAGCTAGTTGTTTGTGGATGCTCAATTCTTTGCGACAATTTATCATCCTGGGGTTAAATAAGCGTTGTTTCTGCTGCTGTGGTGACGCCAAGAAACCGTCTTTTTCACGCCAAAAAATTACAATTTTCTGCTACCATAATTCACAAGCGGATGGGTAAATTACAATTTTTTTCTTGTTGTTGTAGCGTTAGAAAAACACGCCATTGTAAACGCTACAAAGCTCTTAGTTTGTGGTTGATCCAATTGTTTGGCGCAATTTAGATCATGGAGTTAATTAAGCATTGTTCTGCAGTTGTACTCAGTTAAAAGAAACGTTTTTTTAAACGCCACAGAAGAAGAAATTCTGTAGCATTAATTTCATATTTTGAAGGTTTATTAAGGTCCTTGGTTTGTGCTTTTTATATTCAAGTAAATACACAGAGTTTTTATTACGGCACATACATAGTCATTTTTTCATGCCATTTGTGGAGGCATTTTATATCAAAGGGTTCCAAGCTTGGTTACTGGGTTTCTTTTGGAGTCAAATACAGGGTGTGTATTTATCATATACAGATATCTTCATTCAAACAGTGTCTGTACATTTTTGAACAAACAGTATGTCAGAAGAGTGGTGGCAGGCTGCCTTCACCTCGCGAGTGGCAGAGGCACAAAATTCCAGGCCATGGGTCGCTGCACAGCCAAGGGGACGTCGCTGGCAGGGGTCACTCGGTGAGGACACAACTGCCGCTGTCATCTTTTGCGGGCCGTGTGTCTGACTAGCTAAACCCAAGGGTTCTTGATTGGTTAACTAGGTCATTCACTTCCTCCAAGTTGACACTGACAACCCCAGCCAAGAGTCGGTAGGGAGGAAACGTCAGACATAACCCTTTGTTGGCATGGCCCGGGTGCGGGTCAGCGGCTCCTACCGCTTGTCCTTAAACCATGTCCCCATCAGGTTCCCATCGCCTCTGTCCCAATCCGGTTCCCTGCCAGAGATCTTACTATGTTGTCTTGGGCTCAGCGCCACTAATATAGCGTAGGATGAATACAATTTGAGGAGGGCCAGTCGTTGCTACTTGCAGCGAAGAAATGGGGCCAATTATCCCCTGCTTCTGGCAGTAGGCGGCCAAAGTATAGATGTCTTGAGTGTGGCTATGGGTGGTCATTGTTGTGACGGGGTCAGCCTCTGCATTCAAGTGGTGATGAGGACAGCAGTGACGAATGAAACCACAATAGATGATGATGTAGTCCCGGACCGCACTTAGAGCGGGTGAGGCAAGGGCTTCATTCATCGTCAGGAGAGATGTGGGCAGCTGGTCCTTCAGGCCAGCGGCGCAGCCAGCAACGGTGGGTTGTTGCTCGGCTGTGAGTCAGCAGATTAGCAGCAGGGTGTGAGGTTGGTGAGCCAAGAGGCCACGGGGTAAAAACCCGCTTCGCAGGTCAAGAAGTAGCGGAACAGGGCTTCAAGCGATGGCAGCCGGCGGCTGTAGTCACTCAGTGCGGAGCGTTGGCGGAAAATCCGATACTCGGCTGGGTTTGTGGCAGTTCTTTGCTAAGACACCGGAGGAAGCCGAATATGGGTATATGTCGAATCTGGTAGCAGAAAGTGATAGCGTGGGCAGGGAGCTACGTTGGCCCCCAAACCCCCACGGCCCTGCGTCAACAAATGCTGCGTCATCATCCGGTGCCTCGGGAGAAACGTGGCTCAGATGTCGGTGGTCCATGCTGCCGCCGCAGCAGCAGCAGCAAGAGCACCCAGTGGACACGCTTGCCATGCCATTGCAGCCAGTCAAGGGACTCCCCACCTCTGCAGAAGGGAGAGGTTTTTCTTTGACATCATCTCCCGGTCCAGTGCTCCTACTCCTCGATTCTCCATGGCGCCAGCTGTCGAGGTTCAGCGAAGCGATTGCAAAGAGACAACAGTATGCGTTCCAGCCATCCTAAGGTGCAGAAGCTGACCTTTCTCCTGTCCAAGTTGTTGGTGACTGCAGTCCCTTCCCTTTCCAAATGGTGGAATTGCACCGATCAGAGAACTAAAGCTCTGTACCGAGCCGAGATGGAGAGTTCCAAGCCGTTATTTCTTTTCCAAAAAGGCAGTACCAGCACTTCATAATATATGTTGATACAGAAGGTCGGGCCAGTTCGTTAGCTTATCGTTTTTCCAAGGGCACGGCCACGCGGGGACGTTTCTGGAGCTGTAACTAAGGTCAGGGCCCAGTACATGTCCTTTACGGCCAACTGGGTGAATGTGCTTCCGGCCCAGGCACACAACAACTTGGACAGGTGACGCCGCTTTCTCCTCCACGTTGTCAAACTGCGGCTCCTGCGCCAATTCCGCCTCCTCCTCCTCAGCCTCCACCATCATTCTCAGCCTCCTCATAGTACTGCATCCATTCATACCACATGTGTTGGGCACAGCGTTGTCAAGCAGTTCTACCCTGGACTTGACCTCGGGGCGAACGAAGTCCACAGGGGAGGAATGTACGCGTCATGCAGCAATAAATCGAATGTGTGGCTTTCTCCGCGCCAACTGCAAAATCGGATCCATGGTGACGGACAATGGGAGGAACATGGTGTCATGCGCTTGCACCGAGGAGGGATGGTCCATGCGCCTGCTCATGGCGCAACGTGTTCATATGGTTGTGGAAAAGGTTCCTGAAGTCTTCCACCGTCTTCAGAAGATTTCTGAAATTTTGGCCTGGAAACTGTGCATGCACTTCATCCTTCCTACAAAGCCAAGGAACACCCTCCTCAGTTGCAGCGGGCGCAGAAGGCCTCCCCCAAAACAATCTGATATGCGATGTTGCCACCAGTTGGAATTCCAGCCTGACATGGTTGGGACCGACTGTATTGAACTGAGAAAAGGAATTAACGATTTTTTGATGATCCAGATCGGACAGGAGTACTCCTCCTGTGTATCTTTGATGTCAGCCAAGTGGCAGATATGCGTGGACACCTGCCGTTTGGTGAGGCCATGTCGAGGAGGCCACATTTATTTGTCAGTCGCCAGGACTACGGGATGAATAAACGTCATTCCACAGCTTCATGTCCTGGAACAGATGCTGTAAAAAATCTGTCTGGGGCAGGGGACTGGTGACGTTGCGGGCCGGACTACATCTCGCGGCGACATGAGTCCGGTGGGGTCTGAAATTGAGGAGGAGGAGGAAGGAGGGGAGGAGGAGGAGGAAATTGGAGCAGAAGCATTGTTGGTGAAATGAGTGGATTTTTACCCAGGTGACAGAGAGGAGGAGCGGAGCAGCTGGAGGAGTAGATGGAGTGAGGATGCCTAGGCAGATTGCCCTCCTTGAACAGGTCTGACCGGGGGGTTCTTCAGCGCTCACGTACTACTGCCGCAGCTGTGGGGGTATGGTGGAGGGGTAGGAGCAGTCAAGTACCAGCTCCCTCAGCACAGCCTATGTCTGGAAGTCACGTGAGCAGCTTCCCCCTGCACACGACTAGTGAGGAGGGCAGTCGCCAGCAGGCAGCTCGCACAAGGACCCTGGAGCGAGCTGATCCAACATGGTGGTGGCCTACTTGGACGCACTATCGCCACCCAGTGTGGAATATCCGCTGGACTACTGGGCAGCCAAACTGTATGTGCTGGCCGCAACTTGCCGAGTTGCGTGGAGAAGCTGTCCTGCCCGGCCCAGTTGAGTAGTGGTGGCGCAGAGCGGGTGTTCAGTGCGGCGGGGGCCATCGTTACCCCAAGGAGGAACCCGCGTGTCCATGGAAATGTGAACGACTGATCTGTGTCAAGATGTACAGGCGTGGATCGGGCCAGGATTTCCACACACCAATGCCTTAGGCGTCAGGACTACATCTAGCCATGACGCCTCACGCCAAACTGTGAGAATGAGTCTGAGGTTCCAAACTACCTGCCTCAGCCACTAATCTGATGCCGCCACCCGCCTGCTGCCAACCATCTGCTGCCAGTTTCTCCATCTCCCACCAACCATCTTTACCAGGGGACGGGGATTGCCACCCACCTCCACACTCTGTCATTGGCCACTGTCTGACACTTGCTGATGTCCGCTGTCAACTACACTCTCTGTCATTGTGCCACTCTGTGGCCTACTCTGTTTTTTCACCTCCAGAAGTCATTGTGCCACTGTTGACCTCATGCTGCTTGTGTTGGCTCGCTGCCGGGACCTACACTCTGTGTCATTGTGCCACTGTTGTACCCGCATGCTGCTGCTGTGGCTGATGCCGGGACTACACACTCTGTCATTGTGCCACTGTCTGACTCATGCTGCTGCTGTGGCATGATGCCATGACCTACACACTGTTGTCATTGGTCCCTCTCTGTGGCCTATATCAGTTTTTGCCACCTCCAGAATGTCATTGTGCCACTGTCTGACCTCATGCTGCTGTGTGCTGATTTGCCGTGTCCTACAACTCTGGTATTGTGCCACTGGTCTGACCTCATTTGCTGTGCTGTGGCTCTGCCAGTGAACTACACACTGTGTCATTGTCCACTATGTGGCCTATTCCTGTTTTGCCCCCTCCAGAATTTCATTGTGCCACTGTCTGACCCATGCTGCTGCTATGGCTGATGCCTGTGACCTACACACTATGTCATTGTGCCACTGTGCTGACCTCTGCTGCTGATGTGGCTGCTGCCGTGACCTACCACCTGTGTCATTGTCCCACTCTGTGGCCTTTCTTGTTTTTGCCACCCTCCAGAATGTCATTTGTTCCCACTGTGGTCTGACCTCATGTCGCTGCTGTGGCGGCTGCCGTGACCTACAGGAGGGACTGTCATTGTGCCACTGTCTGACTCTGCTGACTGCTGTGGATGCTGCTGTGACCTACATACTGTTTCATTTTTTACCACGGTGCTGACCTCATTGCTGCTGCTCTGTGGGCTGCTGCTGTGACTACACCACTGGTCTATGTGCACTCTGTGGCCTATTCCTGTTTTTGCCACTCCAAGAATGTCATTGTTCCACTTATGACCTCATGGCTGATGCTGTGGGCTGCTGCGTCACCTACAGACATGTCATTGTGGCCACCTGTCTGACCTCTTGCTGCTGCTGTGGCTGCTGCCGTGACCGACACACTCGTGGTCATTGTGCCACTGTTCTGACCTCATGCTGCTGCTGTGGATGATGCCGTGACCTACATCAACTCTGTCATTGTGCCACTGTCTGTCCTCATTGCTGCTGCTGTGGCTTGCTGCCGTGGACCTACACACCTGTGTCATTGTCCTACTCTGTGGCCTATTCCTGTTTGTTGCCACCTCCCGAATGTCATTGGCCACTGGTCTGACTCATGCTGCTGCTTGGCTGATGCCGTGGCGCCTACACACTCTGTCCATTTGTGCCACTTGTCTGACTCATGCTGCTCTGTGGCTGCTGCCGTGACCTACACACTGTGTCATTGTCCCCACTACTGTGGCCTATTTGTTTTTGCCACCTCAAGAATGTATTGTTCCACTGTCTGACCTCATGCTGCTGCTGTGGGCTGCTGCCGGGACGTGACCTACCAGGACTGTCATTGTGCATCTTGGTCTGACCTCATGCTGCTGCTGTGGCTGCTGCCGTGACTACATACTGTGTCATTTTTCCCACTGTCTGACCTCATGCGCTGTGTGGGCTCGCTGCTGTGTGACCTACACACTGTGGCATTGTGCCACTCTGTGGCCATTCCTGTTTTTGCCACCTCAAGAAAGTGATTGTTACACTGTCTGACCTTCATGCTCGCTTATGCTGTTGGCTGCTGCCGTCACCTACAGACTGTCTTTGTGCCACTGTCTGACCCTCATGCTGCTGCTGGTGGAGGCTGCTGCCGTGCCCGTCACACTGTGTCATTGTGCCACTGTCTGACCTCATGCTGCTGCTGTGGCTGATGCCGTGACCTACACTTCTGGTCTTGTGCACTGTCTTGACCTCTATGCTGCTGCGGTGGATGCTGGCCGTGGACATTTACCACACTGTGGTACATTGTCCCACTTCTGTGGCCTTATTCTGGTTTTTTCCAACTCCAGAATTTCATTGTTCCACTGTCGGACACTCATGCTACGCTGTGGCTGATGCCGTGACCTACACACTCTGTCATTGGGCCACGTCTGACTTCATGCTGATGCCGCTGTCCCTCCACTCTCTGTCATTGTGCCACTCTGTGGCCTACTCCAGTTTTTTCCCCTCCAGAATGTATTGTGCCACTGTCTGACCTCATGCTGCTGCTGTGGCTGCTGCCGTGACCTACACACTGTGTCATTGTGCCACTGTTGACCTCATTGCTGCTTGCTGTGGCTGATTGCCGTGACCTACACTACTTGTCATTTGTGCCACTGTCTGAACCTCATGCTGCTGCTGTGGCTGCTGACCATGACCTACCCAACTGTGTCATTGTCCCACTCTGTGGCCGATATTCCTGTTTTTTCCAACTCCTGAATGTCATTGTGCCACTGTTCTGGACCGCATGCTGTGCTGTGGCTGATGACGTGACCTACAAACTTGTTATTGTGCCACTGTCACCTCATGCTTGTGCTTGGCTGCTGCCGTGAACCTTACACACTGTGTCATTGTCCAACTCTGTGGCCTATTTGTTTTTGCCACCTCCAGAATGTCATTGTGCCACTGTCTGGACCTCATGCTGCTGCTAGGCTGATGCCGTGACCTACACACTCTGTCATTGTGCACTGTCTGACACTATGCTGCTGTGTGTGGCTGCTGCCGTAGACCTACACCCCCACCCCCCCCCCCCCACCCAACTGTGTCATTGTCCCACTCTTGGTTATTCCTGTTTTTGCCCCTCCAGTATGTCATTGTTCCACTGTCTGACCTCATGCTGACTGCTTGGCTGCGGCCGTGACCTACCAGACTGTCATTGTGCCCCACTGGTTCTGACCTCATGCTGCTGCTGTGGCTGCCGCTGTGATCCTAATACCTGTGTCATTTTTCCACTGTCTGACCTCTTGGCTGCTGCTGTGGCTGCTGCTGTGACGACAACACTGTGTCATAGTGCACTCTGTGGGCCTATTCCTGTTTTGCACCTCCAGAATGGTCATTGTTCACGGTCTGACCTCTGCTGACTGCTTGTGGCTGCTGCCGTCACCTACAGACTTTCATTGTTGCATGGCTGTACATCAGCTGGCTGCTTTGCTGCTGCCGTGACCACACACTGTGTCATTGTGCACTGTCTGACCTCATTGCTGCTTGCTGTGGCTGATGCCGTCAGCGTGACACTACACAACTCTGTATTGTGCCTCTGTCTGCCTATGCTGCTGCTGGGGCTTCTGCCGTGGACCTACACACTGTGTCATTGTCCTCCACTCTGTGGCCTATTCCTGTTTTTGCCACTCCAGAATGGTCATTGTTGCCACTGTCTGACCTCATGCTGCTGCTATGCTGATGGCCGTGACCTACACACCTCTGTCTTGTGCACTGTCTGACCTTCATGCTGCTGCTGTGGCTGCTTGCCGTGACCTACACACTGTGTCATTTCCCATCTGTGGCTATTTCCTGTTTTTGCCACCTCCAGAATTGTCAATGTTCCATGTCTGACCTCTTGCTGCTGCTGTGGGCTTGACTGCCGTGACCTACAGACTGTCATTGTGCCACTGTCTGACCTATGCTGCTGGCCTGTGCTGCTGCCGTGACCTACCTATGTGTCATTTTTCCACTGTCTGACCTCATGCTGCGCTGTGGCTGCTGCTGTGACCTACACACTGTGTCATTGTGCCACTCTGTGGCCTATTCTGTTTTTGCCTCACCTCCAGATGTCATGTTCACTGGTCTGACCTCATGCTGCTGCTGTGGCTGTGCCGTGGACTACAGGCTGTCATTGTGCCACTGTTGACCTCATGATGCTGATGTTGGCTGCTGCGTGACCTACACACTGTGTCATTTGTGCCCTGTCTGACCTCATGGCTGCGTGCATGTGGCTGATGCCTGTGAACCTACCCACACTCTGTCATTGTGCCACGGTTCTGACCCTCATTGCTGCTGCTGTGGCTGCTGTGCCTGTGACCTACACACTGTGTCATTGTCCCTACTCTGTGCCTATTTCTGTTTTTTCCACCTCCAGAATGTCATTGTTCCACTGTTGACCTCATGCTACTGCCTTTGGTGGGGGGGGGGCTTTTTTGATGCCGTGACTACACACTCTGTCATGTGCACTGTCTGACCTCATGCTGCTGCTGTGGCTGCTGCATGACCAAAAACACTGTTGTATTGTCCTAACTCATGTGGCCTATTCCTTGTTTTTGCCACTCCAGAATGTCATTGTGCACTGTTGACTCATGCTGCTGCTATGGGCTGATGCCGTGACCTACACACCTGTCATTGTGCCACGATCTGACCTCATGCTGCTGCTGGTGGCTGCTGCCGTGACCTACACACTGGGTGTCATAGTCCACTCTGTGGCCGATTCTGTTTTTGCCACCTCCGAATGTCAGTGTTCCACTGGTCTGACCTCATGTGCTGATGTGGCTGGCTGCCGTGAACTACAGACTGTAATTGTGCCACTGTCTGTCCTAATGTTGCTGCTGTGGATGCTGCCGTGACCTACACACAGTGACATTGTGCCATGTCTGACCTCTTGCTGCTGCTGTGGCTGCTGCCGTGACCTACACACGACTGTTGTCATTGTGCCACTGTCTGTCTCATGCTGCTGTTGTGGCTGATTGCCGTGGACCTACACACTCTGTCATTGTGCCACTGTCTGACCTCATGCTGCGCATGCTGTTGTGGCTGTCAACTACCACCACTGTGTCATTGTGCCACTACTCTTTGGCCTACTACTTTTTTTGCCACCTCCAGAATGTCAATGTGACACTGTATGACTCATGCTGATCTGTGGCTGCCGGCGGTCCCCTCCACACTCTGTCACTGATGTTGCACCGGAGATCTCAGCTTGTTTGTTTTCTGCTGTCCTGCCTTGACTTATCAGGTACATATGCCCCCTTCAGTTTTTGGGTACAGTTTGCCCTCTTATTTAGAGTGAAAGTGATTCTAATAGCGCGGCAGTCTCTGCATGTCATACTAAAACACCACATTGTATGAAAGACCAAACCAAGCTCCCTCTGCATTATTTAAGCATGGCAAAAACCGTTCTACTGCACCCTGAATGCTCTGTTGCAGCCTTGGAAAATAGCTGTTTTTTAACGTGATTCGTCCTGAAGTAATTCGGAACGAAGTTATTTTTTGCCGAGAAATTCGGCGAAGTGAACGAACCGAATTTCTGGAAATTCGCCCATCTCTAATCATAATCCCTTATGTCAACTACATTGTGCTGGCCAACCAAATGTACTGTAGGTTAACAAGAGGAATGCTACAGATGGAAGAGGAGATTAGCAGCAGAACTATTCTGCACTATCTTTTTTGTAATCTTTAACTAAGGAGACCTATGGATCTATATAGGAGCTGAAGAAACAGACTTTTTGTTCTTTGGCCATTTTAGTAATGTTGTAAAAGCAGTTTGGATCCCTCATTCTCAAATAGCCTCATTCAAAGTCTTTATGTGGATTAAGTCTCACATTCCTGTTCCCATAACTTAGTTTAAGTAGAAGACACTTGGGGGAAAACCTGTAGGAAGAAAATTCCCCACCAGTCACAGATTTGGAGGACTCCGGCTAGGACATTTTTGGGAGATTTTTTATGGCTCTAATATACTGCTCCTATAAACACATGTTGAAGGAAGAAAAACCCACAATGGTTACTGAAATAACATGAACATGTATAAAGGAATAATAAATGTAAATTGACTGACAATCAACTGATTAAAATCAGACATTGAATTTGAATTGTGGATCAACCGCAAAAAAAAAAAAAAACTAATCCTGGACAAAAATGATGGAACCCCTATAAAAGATTAAAAATAATTTAACCATAGGGACATGCTAAATTTAGGTGTGTCCTGTAACTAGCATCACGGGTTTCTTCAAGCTGTGAGGTATCATGGTGTGTTTCACACTGAACATGGACTTAAGGAAATTAACGAAAGAGTTTAGAAAGAAAACTATAGACAAACATGTTAAAGGTAAAAGCTATAAGACCATCTCCAAACAGATTGATGTTATTTTTATTATTCAGAAGTTTAAGGTCTATGGGACTTAAGCCAACCTCTATGGACGTGGCTACAAGGGGAAACATGATGACAAATTAAAGAAATGGATAATGCAAATGGTAATCAAAGAGCACAGAAAAACTTTCAAAGAGATTAGAGGTGAACTCCAAGTTCAAGGTACATTTGTGTCAGATCGCACCATCTGTCACTATATTTGTCAAAGTGAACTTAATGGAAGATGACCAAGGAAGAAACCACTATTGAAAGCAATTCATAAAAAAAGCAAGACTGGAATTTGCCAAATGCATATTAAGCCAAAAAAAACTGTTGTAGCCCTCTCCGACAGATGTATGAACTATCGTATGTAAAAATCTGGTGATTGCTGCAACAGACCCAACACTTTTTTATTCACCAATTACATCACACCAGATTTGTATGACATGCCAGATTTATGGATGTGTCACAACAAAATGTGTAGCAAAACTATTGTACCAATCCATATCAATTTCATAGTGGTGATGCCAAGGCAAATTTTTATGTACCCTTTTTGCCACATAAATGTGTCTCACAACTAGACACATTTGTAAAGTGCTGTGAGACACTTTCATACATAATGATGAATGCTACACTAACTTACTGAGAAGTACGACTGTCATGGCTGTGCCACTTTTCATACATGTCACCCTGTGTGTCCAAGCAAAGGTTCTTTATTGGGATGTCTAAGCAGCATGCATATAATGTTACTAATGCCTACACTGATTACGAATTGTATTATTAGCAATTCCAATAATAGACATAGCTGGACAAGTCTAACAAGGTTCATTTTAAAAGCATCGAACTGGTTCAAGGCGTGTAGCTTTACTGCTTTCTCATATGTTTATTATGTAACATATATTACAGACTTGTCTCGACTAAAATTGTGTTTGTGAGATTTTATTGGATCCCATTAAATTGACCTTATTATTTTACATATACACTCTCGTAATACAAACACATGGTGCATGGATTCTCACAGTAAAGATCTGATAATAGGTTTTTAAAAGTCACAAATTTACATAAATCACACAACATGATAATAACCTACAGTAACAGCCACCCACAATTAATGTCTAGTGTGTCTAGTGCTCATGTTTCTACATTTTCCCATTTCTTTTCTAATAAATGTGATTGTTGTAGTCAAAGTCATGAGGTTTGAGAGCAGCTATTGAACGTACAAGAGGTTCACGTAGCCTACGGTCACCGTGATAAATTATCACCCAAAAAGTCAATGATTTATGTATCTGATCAAGATTATTACTTGAACAAGCAGCATGTCCCTACCTAGATAAATGGACAACCATTTCCCCTAGAAGCAGACCAAACACATAGGGCGACATGTATGAATTCTGGCACTGACAGGCCAGTTCTAAATCGCTTTAAGGTAGTATAGACTGCGCCAGAATGTATGAACCTGTTCTTCTGCAGTTCATAAATACAGGTGCAGTCTAGTGCCAATACGACAACTCAGGCTCAGGCACCACCTTTACCCTGGTCTGGCTGTTCTAACTGTTCTGTGCCAAAGTTTTGGCGTCAAAGAATCATAAATGTGTCTACTTCTACTAATGTGGTGCGACGCCCCCACAGCGCCCAAAACTTTGGTGCACTAAAAAGTGTCTTTGGCATTGTAATGAGGCACTTATCGCGCCAAAATTTGGAGTGCACCTGTTCATACATCTATAGAACTGGTATACTACATCTTTTTGAGGCCAGAATTCTGGCGCAGCCCCGTTCATACATGTCGCCCACAATATATAATTTTAGATCTTAGTAGAGTAGTTAAATGGCTGCTACCATTTACAGTATTTCATTTATGGCATATTGATAGGATAGATCATAAATGTATGATATTGTCGGGGTGGGTCGCACCTCTGGGAACATCAACTATTGTGACAACATGTCGCCAAAAGTCTCTGTACAGTATGTAGAGTAGATTGCACTTCTGTGGTGTGCTCTATTGCATCCGGAACTTCCATTAAAATAAATGGAGAGTGCTGCACAAGGGCCATACTCTCCATTCTACATAGAGACTTTCGGGGTCCTATTTAATTTGAGTCTCAGAGGTGGAACTTGCACTTATTAGACATTAATGGCATATTAAATTTTTTTTCTCATGAATGTCTGAGATGGGAACATTCCTTAATTATCTAGCAAATAGGTGATATTTAGTATAAGTTCGAATACACACCTATATCAAATGTCCCTTTTAAGGAAGGCTGTTGAGTACGAAATAGAAATGAGGATACCTTTACTAATGTCCTGGATGGTACCCCGCTCTACTTCTATGCTAGCTCATTTTGCAAAATCTGTCTGGAACTGTTCAAACCTCCTGCAGCCATCTCACTATAACAGACTCATCTAGTTATAGAACCACCCACAGGCTGACCACACAGCGTGAGTCTGAAACCAACTGTGACTCTGTGAAACAGCATGGTAAGAAAACCTCTTAAATGCTCACTCCATGTCCCTACTATTGCATTTCATTTTAATGAAAGTGACTATACAGAATACAAGATTAAGCCATATCATGTTATATGCAGGGAACTCATATTTTCCTCTCCTGTAGTGGTACTCGTGGAACCGAAAAAAAAGGGGCATTGTAATTTTAGTGAAACCTCTGACTACTGCTGGTGACAGCATTATATGAAGAAGTGCTGATACAGAATCACAATGCAGTAATTACACTGCTATTCACAAGACACATGGGTTCCCTGAGCCAGCTGCTGTAATATTTATAGCTCCAGCAGTATATGCATATGTCCGTCATGAGATCATGTGTATGCATCTGACAAGACACCAGCCATTCACAGATACTTTCTGAAAGGCTTTATTCACATTCTCCAACTGAATTAATTGCCCAGTATCAGACACAGACAAGAAATAAGCAGGGTTATGCTGCAATGGCCGGCATCATAGGGAATGCATGGTTGAACCTTGTGGAACCTAGAACTACCACTGTTTGATGCACCTATGGAAATAAATTGTTAAGGAGATGGCAATCTGGATTAAATCTGTGAAGGGTCCTCGATAGGAGAATGTGAAGCAAGCACTATATCAGAGCATTTGTAATAAGTACCGTGCAGGGGAACCTGTGGCTTGCCATTTCACAAGCATCTGTAGTAATCAATATGTGGTGGCATTGCAGGCATGCACTCTGAACAAGCGCCTACATTTATTTATGCACATTGAAATAACTATGCAAACACAACATACAGTACATTAAAGAGGTACACAGGTAGTCATAGTTGCCCTAAAACAATATGTGGTTAACAACAGCATTGTATGAATGTAATACATTGTCATACAGTGACACATCTAGAATCCGTGGTAAATTGACTATACCTAGCTGATCCTATTAGTGGGACATTAGTGATGGAGAGGTCTAAACAGCAAGGCACAAGATTACAGAGCTCTGAAGGGTTACAGTTTATCAGTAAGAAACACAAACAAGTTCTCCTGCTGCTGGTAAGACACAACAAGCCGCAGGGGTGTAACTAGAGAACCCTGGACCCGATAGCAGATTTTTGGATGGAGCCCCTCCTCCCTTGCCTTCCTGACCACAAACATTTGCCAGAACCTCTTAAGTCATGCAGTTACTAGATAATACAAGAAGTGAATACCTCACCATAGACATCACCATCATACTGCTGCCAAACAAATCCCACTATGCACAGACCAACATTACTACCGGTAATAGCACTACTACATATGGATATACAGCCAAAACATGACCACAAATTAACACCACATAGTGGCTGAATAATACCCCTAAACTATTACTGAATAAAGATCAGTATACAAAGACAAATTTTACTGCCATATAGTGGTATATACCAGTGTACACAGGTGCCCTACTGACTGTATATAACCACCATACAGTGACCACATCGTGGTATATACCAGTGTACACAGGTGCCCTACAGACTGTATATTACCATCATACAGTGAAGATATAGTGGTAGACACCAGTGCACACAGATTCTGAAGACATATAAGTGGTTAAAGTGCAGTTACATCTTGTGACTCACAGGTGACATTTCTCTGATGAGTTATTGACTTTCCCTTTTGTTCTGCATTCGGTTTAGACCACCATGATGACTTCTCCTGGCCACCACTCATACCTGCAGATTTGGACACAAATATCTTAGAATCCTCAGTTTTCCAGCACCTCACTCCCTGCCCCACCAACTCTGTACAAACCTCCCAGAGGTGGTAGAACGGGTACAGGCCATAGCTTAGAGGCACAGTCTCCCAGAGGAGATGGGAAGAGCAGAGGATTCACTCCCTGGAGAGTGTGTTATAGCTTGGGCCTGTACCCTCAGAATCATGTTACCAGGTACACCCCTATTAGATAGGTTGGTAGATCCAAGGTAGGTAGGTTGATAGGCTCCAGTTAGTTAGGTAGGCAGTACATAGGCCCCAATTAGTAAGGCAGATAGGTCCTAGGTAGGTAGGCAGTAGTTAGGCAGGTCTCAGGTAGGTAGGCTACAGGCAGGTAGGTAGATTGGCCCTAGGTAGACAGTAGTTAGGCCCCAGTTAGGTAGGCAGCCTCCAGGAAGGTAGGTAGGTAGGCCCCATGTAGCTTAGTAGGCAGTAGTTGGGCCACAGGTAGGCTGTAGGTGGGCCCCAGGTAGCTAGATAGATAGGCATATAGGTGGGGCCATAAAGAGGCAAAGATAGGGCCCACATAGGTAGGTAATAGGCTATAGGTGGCCCTAAATAGGCAGGTAGGCTTTAGGTAGTCTATAAGGGGTCCATTTAGATAGTCAGTGTTTAGGTAGGCTATGAGGAGCCCATAAAGGTAGGCAAACAGAGTTTAGGTAGGGTATAGGGCCCCATATGGGCAGACAGAGTTTAGGTAGGGTATAGAGGCCTATATAGGTAGGCAGGCAGGGTTTAGGTAGCTGTAGGTGTTTATAGAGGTAGGCAAACATGGTTTAGGTGTTTTATTCGGGCCATATTCGTAGGCGGGCAGGGTTTAAATAGGGTATAGGGGCCATAAAGATAGGCAGGTATGGTTCAGGTAGTGTTTATGGGTCATATAGGTAGGCAAGGTATAGGGGCAATATAAGTAGACAGGCAGGATTTAGGAAGCTATAGGGGCCATGTAGGTAGTTAGGCAGGGTTTAAGTGGGTTATAGGGGCCATATATGTAGACAGGAAGGATTTAGGTAGGGAATAGGGGCCCATAAATGTAGGAAAGTAGGGTTTAGGCAGGGTATAGCGGCCATATAGGTAGGCAGGCAGGGTTTGGGTAGCTATAGGGGCCCCATATAGGTAGGCAGGGTTTTAGGAAGCTATAGGAGCCCTATGTACGTAGACAGGCAGGGTTTAGGCAGCTATAGGGAGCCATATAGATAGATATGCAGGGTTTAGGGGGTTATAGGGGCCATATAGGTAGGAAGACAGGGTTTAGGTAGGGTATAGGGGCCATATAGGTAGTCAGGCAGGGTTTAGGTAGCTATATGGGCTGTGTAGGTAGCCAGGCAGGGTTTAGGTGGCTTATAGGGGCCCATATAGGTAGTCAGGCAGGGTTTAGGTAGCTACAGGGGCTATGTAGGTAGTCAGGCAGAGTTTAGGTGGGTTATAGGGACCATAAAGGTAGGCAGGCAGGGATTAGGTAGGGTATAGGGGCCACATAGGTAGGCAGGTAGGGTTTTATGTAGCTATAGGAGCCCCATATAGTTATATAAGTGCTGAAAAAGAGAGCATTCTAAAATGTTTGTGTGGTAAATTCTGCAGAGACGAGTCACAGCCGGAACAATTCCTCATGGAGGTCTGGGCTGGAAAGAGAAGAAAAGGGAAAGTGAATGACTCCCATCAGAGAAGATGTCTCTTGTGAGTCACTGGATGTAACTGCAGTGTAATCACTTATATGTCTGTCTAGCCTGTGTTCACATATGATGGTCGCATCTGGTCTGGTCTGGTTTAAGTAATATGTATGCCATATGTGTATTACTTGGTAACTGTATGAGGTTATCTATAAGGTATTACACTATCATACATAGATGAGCGCATTTAAAAAAACGAATTTGTCAGTGACTGCTGAAGTGATAGCAAATTAGTGAGATGAACATACATTTTTTTTACTTGATAAAAATACATGTCATAGTTCACAATGTGGCGTAAAAATGCTGTGTGAACCCAGCCCTACTGAGCAAAATGTAATACAAAGATGTCCGGGTCCTGGATGTTTTAGTACCCTAGCAACACCCCTGGATATGAGGTTGCTTTGCCAACATTTTGCCACAATTAACGGCATAAGCTAAGCCAACTAATAGAAGACGTAAAGTTAGATTATACGATTTAAACATGTGCCAGATTTATCAACACTATCAATAAATCTAGCAAATTTTTAGACTGTCTAAGTTTACACTGTCTAAGTATTAAACAATATTAATATATCAAAATATGCTCAAATTTGCACAAACAGTAAATATAGCAGTAATAGACTGTAAAATAATCCATAGATTCAGCATTCATATAGAATGGGACAGATTTGTTCTGTGGGCATGTCTCACCACATTTGTAGAAATAGACACATTTATGATTCTTTGACACCAAATCTGAGTGCAGAACAGTTAGAATAACCAGACCAGGGTAAAGGTGGTGCCTGAGCCTGACTTGTCGTATTGGCACTAGACCATTCCTGTATGTATGACCTGCAGAAGAACAGCTTCATACATTCTGGCGCATTCTACACTGCATTAAAGGAGTTGTCTCCTTTCAGAGTTTCAGAGAATGAATGAATGAAATACTCTGTCACTTCCTGGTTCAGACTGACTCATTTGCATAAGCTCCATGCCATGCTGTGCTTTCAGATGCTAATTAGATCAGATTAGCTTCTCAAACTACTAACAGGACTTCTTATCTGATCCCCAAAACAAAAGCCCTAATTACAGTTCTGTTTATTTTACATAAATCAAGCTTTTTACTGCTGAGCAGCACAGGACACTGCTGTGACCTGTGTGATGTCCTCACTGTTATCTCATTGAACAAACAGCAGGGGGAGAATTGTTTACAGGTTGGTTACTGAGGGAACTGAAATAGACAAAGCAATATATTTGGAAAATGTCTTTATTTTTTGTTCCCTACAAGTTGAAAGCTATTCTTTGTAGCGAGACAACCCCGTTAAGGCTGCTTAGAACTGGCCTATCAGCACCAACGTTCTTACATGTTGCCCTTAGAGTAAACATAGACTTATTTGTTGCACACTATTACATGTACAGCCACACCCACTTCCTACAATGTCATATCCCTTTGGTGAGACCGTGTCCACTTTCAGACAAAACCAAAAGTGTCTAAAAGCTGTTTAAAACACATAATAAAAGTGTAAACTGTGAGAGTTCTGCAGCAACTGCGTCAATAAATGTGGTCTATTTGTTGCAGTTTACTGCTGTATTTTTTGTGAGTTTACATTTGTGTCACCATTCTTGGTATACCACACTGTATGAATGGATAATCTTCTTGCCTCTAGAGAAGAATAGCTCCATAATTCGGTTCCATGCAGAGATGTCAAGCTATGCTGAATGCTTGATGCCTATATCTTTATACTGAATTTTTATTTGGTGCAATTTTATCTGTTTTACTCTAAAAGATAACTAAAGGGGTTTTACCACCATAGACCTTGAATGCATATCGCTAGGACATGCCATCAAAGCCTGATAAGTGTGGGTGCCACCTCTGGGACCTGCACCTATCTCGCGAATTGGCTCTCGAAAGTTACAGAGCAGACTGGAGAGCCGCCGGCGCTTGCACATGTCTCTCAATACTGTTCTATGGGAGTTCCAAGCAGAGCCGAACACACCACTCACCTGTACTCGGAACTCCCATAGAACAGAATGGAGAGCCGTGTGCAAGAGTGACCAGGTCTCCAGTCTGCTCTGTAACCTTCAGAGGCCCATTCCCGAGATAGGTGCAGGTCCCAGCGATATGCCAGCAAACTCTATTGTGGTAAAACCCCTTCAATAGAATAAAATGCCAAGTAATAGCAGTGTGCATGCCATGGCACATTGTAACAAACTGAGCGACCACACATTTTATATCTCATGTATCTATTCACTCACGTTGGTTAAGGGCCTTGTAAAGGTTTGGTTCTTTTTATAGCAGCTGTATTTTTCACACGTCTTTTGTTTCACTTATTCCTGCCATGGTAGCCATTCACCTTTTCCTTTTTATGAGTTTCTTTCTCAGACTAATTAATCCCTAATAATATAGAACAAAGTTCAGGTATAGCTTCCTTCCCTGCTGAGCCTAGGCTTGAACATTCCCAGGGACTACTGTCATCTTTTTGTTTCTTTCTTTTCTTTGAATGCTTTACTAGTCCATGCAGTAAATCTGAATTACTCATCATATAAAATAGCATGAACTGGGCTACATATTACTAGGTAGAAAGTGTATAACAGTGAACATAAAATAAGAAGTGCGTTTGTCTGGCTTTGTGTAGCACTGAGGTTGTCCTCTTAGTTGCTATGTATCATACTGGACCAGAGAGTAGAGAAGAAGGCTGTTTACATTATAGACTTTGCTAGGATATGCCATCAAAGTCTGATAGGTGTGGTCCCACCTATGGGACCCACACCTGTCTCAAGAACGGGCCCTGAAAGTTATGGAGCAGAATTGCGCACAACTCTCCATTCTGTTCTATGAATTTTCAGTACAGTACAGTACAGCCAAACATGTACCTATCAGTCTTTGGCAAATCCTAGTTATATGGCATCAAAATCTATGGTGGGAATACTTCATTTAATCATCAAAAGCTTTTGATATTTTAGAGGGTTGTTGTATAAAGACAACCCCTGGCATTGCAAACAGATAATAGCTGTATGTCTGGCTTTTATAATCTAAGGAAGCATTAAGATCAATTGCTGTCTATGAAGTGCATGAGTTCACCAGAGAGTCTTTTTGCTCTGGCTCATAGAATGGGTTCTAATTACAAATGCCACCCTATGAAATCCATATACCCTATAAGAAAACCTATTTAAAGGGGTTGTCTCACTACATTGATTCATGTTACCACAGTCCTGTTTTCTTCATTTCACTTTGAAGTCAGGGGTGTGTTTAATGTCTTCTACTAGGCTGCAGTAGAAGCAAGGTCTGTAGGTATAGCAACCAGCACTGGCAGCCTATCACAAGAGATCAAACATGTCTGTAACTATAGCGACCTGAGGAGCTAATGCAGCCCATACAAGAGGGGATATCTAGGAATAGGTAGGACACTGTTAATGGATACATATTGCAAAGTGACTTGTTTTTGCAAGATCTTTAACAGGAAATGCAATCCTTGTAGTGAGACAACCCCTTTAAGCATGTTACAAGAAATTTGCATTCTACAAATGCTTTCTAATGAAGCAGAAAAAAAGCGTCTCGCCTGAGTATTCATCTCCCTGTCATGTATTCTGTGCTCATTTGTGCTTTTCCAGTGGTTATGTAGCCTCCCTTCTCATCAGCCAAGTAGCAACATTTCCTGTTTGGAAACTGTTTCCCTTTGCCTTATAAAACTACAAGTCCAAAAATCATTGCCCCCTGTTTCTGACCTCATGCTGAAAGTCTAGAAAGGCAGGATCAAAAGGTGTGATTTAAAGGCTTGTCTTTGAAAAAAAAAGCTGAACCCCTTTGGTCGCTTGATCTTCTGGTCTCCACACAGAGCTGTTTCCTGTGTGAGTGGATACACATAGAACTTCAGAGCTTCCTGTCATCAAACTCATCAAACAACTGAAGCCCACATAAAATATAATTAAAGGGGTGTTCCCAGCTCACACTTTGTCATATTGATAGGATATGCCGTCAAAGTATGGTGGGATCCACACCCATTACACTTTGATGGCATATCCTAGTTCTATGCCTTTAAAGTGTAAGATTGGAACAGCCCTTTAAGGTAATTTTTTTTTTAAATACCTAAATGTAGGAAAAACCTTATTTAGAATTTTTTTCTCAACTCGAAAGGTACTTTAAATCCTACACCCATACCTTTAGTTCTAGCATACTCTGTTTATGTTTTTGTTTTTTCCTTTACAAACAATAAAAATCTGTCCCTACATGTATATATTAATGAATAGTTTTGTTCCCTATGAAATAGCAATTCTGGAAAATGTTTATTTGCATTCTGCTGTTTCCCTATTATTCCTTATGAAACTTATGAATAAATTAACAACTGCATATGACCATTTTTCTTTTTAATGTTTTGTGTTCTACACACTGTGTCTCAGCACTGACTGGATAACTGGTTACACCCGGATGTCAAATTATTCATACATTCCTATCAGAAATAACAAAGGAACAGCACAACTAAGAAATCTACGCTATGGTGAATCTGAGTATTTATTAAATTAGGCATATCAAGAGAGCAATGGTAGAACCATTATCAGGAGGCAAGACACAAGAGGGCAACTTTTGTATTGTCAACGGTCATCTTTAATATTGGACAGATACTTAGCCAGTTTTATGTGGCATAAAGTACTTATAATGTAATATATTGAGGTATTTTTCTAGCATATCTTAAAGTGCTTTAGCATAGACATATGTTTTTAGTTGGCAAGTTCCAATGATTTTTATTGGACCACAAACTACCTAATATCCATGGGGGCAACACTCAGGTCCCCTGATGTTTGTGGTTGGGGGAAGTAGGCATTGCTTTAATTAGATTTTGCACCTTTATATTCATTTGCTTTATCCAACAAAGGTGGCACCAGAGGCAGATAGACCTTTCCTCCCTAAGGTTGTGAACTTGCAGTGGTGGCAAGGCTTCTAAAAGCTGATGATCCTGAAGCTATGTTGTTTGTACTCTTAACAGGATCACCTATGGTGAACTGCTTCAGAAAGAAGTCCAAGGCTAACAGCAATCCAAAATCAAAGTCCTCAATGTTGAAGGCAGCAGCAGGGCATTAATCTGATTCCACCAAATCTGGATCATGACCCACCAAGATTGTGTGATTCTGTGCCCCGGCTTCCTCATGTTCATTATTTGTCACGTGCAGGCTTCCTGGCATCAAAGGTTAATAAGTGAGCGGAGGAACATGCAATAGATGTTAGCCAATAAATATCTTATGTCATTGTATGGCAATTGTGTGGTCAGTGGTAACCTTCATGATCAATATCAGTGCTTTACAGACTTTGTGGAGACCATCTGATCATTTTGATTTTTTTACGACAACACCTTTAAGCATGATATCCATCTAAAACTTCTTAACAGTTATACATGTAGAGATGACCCAATATAATACTGATGCAGATGTATGACCTGAAACCCACTGATTTTCAAAAGAGAGGAGTAATGGCATGTGAAAGGTTAGGAATATACAGTGCCTTGCAAAAGAATTCGGCCCCCTTGAACTTTTCAACCTTTTGCCACATTTCAGTCTTCAAACATAAAGATATAACATTTTAATTATTTTGTGAAGAATCAACAACAAGTGGGACACAATTGTGAAGTGGAATGAAATTTATTGGATATTTTAAACTTTTGTAAAAAAAATAAAAAAAACTGAAAAGTGGGCCGTGCAAAATTATTTGGCCCCTTTACTTTCAGTGCAGCAAACTCACTCCAGAAGTTTAATGAGGATCTCTGAATGATCCAATGTTGTCCTAAATGACTGATGATGATAAATATAATCCACCTGTGTGTAATCAAGTATAAATGCACCTGCTCTGTGATAGTCCCAGGGTTCTGTTTAAAGCACATAGAGCATCATGAAGACCAAGGAACACACCAGGCAGGTATGTGATACTGTTGTGGAGAAGTTTAACCCCTTAATGACCCTGGATGTATGAACACGTCCCAGGGCCGCTAAGGAGCTTTGCGGCGGGATCGCTCCGTGACCCCACCACACAGACACCGGGTGTTAGCGGCTGATCGCAGCTAACACCCGGCGATTACAACGCAGGCCACCCGCGCTGTTTAACCCCTTAGACGCCACGGCAAAAATTGCGTTTTTTGGTAATTTCACATCGAATAAAAATTGGAATAAATAAAAAAGTGATCAAAAAAGTTACATGCATTCCAAACTGCTAGCAATAAAAAGTATGTTTCAGCCCGCAAAACATGCACCCTCACTGATGTCCGTATGTGTTAGTACAAAACAGTTATTGGTCGCACAAAATGGTGCCGCGGCGCAAATTTCAAAAATAGAAAATGTTTGGAATTTCTTTTACGGTACAAACATAATGGAAACCCTACATGTTTGGTATTGACGGATGCGTATCAACCTGTAGAATACAGATAACACATTAGATTTACTGAAGATTGAAAGCTAAAAACCCGCAAACACGGCAAAAGTACATTTTTTTCACAATTTGTCCCACTTGGAATTTTTTTGTGGTTTCCTAGTATAGACTATAGTACATTGAATAACATCATTTGAAAGTTACATCTTGCACCCCGCCAAAATAAAAGCCTCAAGTCAATGTACGTAGAAAAATCAAAAAAGTTATGGCTGTGGGAAGGGTGCAAGAGGGAAAAACGGACATGTCAACAAAAAACATTGCAAGGTCCTTAACCCCTTAACGCCGGAGCCAGTTTTGGCCTCTCTGAAGAAGACCCACATTTTTGAAATTCTGTCATGTGTCACTTTATGTGAGAATAACTTTTTGACACTTTAACCTATCCATGTGATTCAGAGATTGTTTTTTCTCGTGACACATTGTGCTTTAAGATTAGTAAGAAGTATCGTGAAAATTGAAAAATTTACCAATTCTCAAACTTCAAAATCTCTGCTGTAAGACAGATAGGATATTCCATCAAATAGTTTATAACTAGCATCTACCATATGTTGCTGTAGTTTTGGCATCATTTTTTTAAATGTCTTTTTGTTTTTTTACGACAATTTGGGGCTTAGAAATTTAGTAGTAATTTTCAAATTTTCAAGAAAAATTTGCAATATACCATTTTTTAGGACCGTTCTAGTTCTAAATGTGACTTTGATTTGACTGTATGTTAGATACCCTATAAATGACCGTCATCTATGAAACTACACCCTTAAAGTATTCAAACAGCATTTAGAAAGTTTATTAAACCTTAGGTGTTTCACAGGAAAATTAATGCACAAAGTTGGAAGTGAAATTTCATAATTTCACTTTTTTTTTTGCAGATTTTCAATTCTTTATACAGTATTCACAAGATTACGGTTAAATGTGTTTCAGGGAAATGCAACTTAATATTGATTTCCCAGTTTCTGGCGTTTTCAGAGATATTCCCATATGTGGCCCTAGTGCACTATTTGGCTCAACCACAAGCACCCAGAATCAGGAGGAGCCTTACTGGACTCTGGGGTCTCCATTTTCATTTACGATTTATTTAGGCGCCATTTCAGGTTTGCCGGACACGCCTAAGGTGCTAAAACTTATTAAATGCCCCTAAAAAGACCCCATATGGAAACATAAACCCCTTAAGGATTATATACAGGGGTGTATTGAGTATATCGACCCACAGCGTTGCACAAAATTTTTTAGTGTTAGGCTGTGAAAATGAAATAATTTTTTTTTTTCCAATAATCTGCCAATTTTAGCTGAAATGTTTATTTTTTACAAGGCATCCTGGTAAAAAAGGGACCCAAACCTTTGTTGCGCAATTTCTTCCAGATTCGGCAAACCCCAAAAAAAAAAAATACCCTACATGGTGGGTGATAAACTGCTGTTTTGGAGCATGGGCAGAGCGTATAATGGAGGGAGTGTTACTTGGCTTTTTGGAACTGCAGATTTTGGTGAGGGCCATGTCGCATTTACAAAGCCCCACAAGTCCAGAACAGGTGAAACCTTCCAGAAGCCGCCCCATTTTGGATTCAGCACACTCTAGATCTCATCTAGGGGTGTATTGATGCATTTAGGGTGCACAGGTGTTCCAAATTTTTATTTTTGCATTGGGCTATAAAAATGAGGGGAAAAGCAATTCCACCATTGTTTTTTGGGCTTTAAATTTCTACAGCGTTAGCCGATGCAGTATAAATGACAGGATATCTTTACTTATGGGGGTCGTAAATTGCAATGATATAGATTTTTATATATTTTTTTAAGTTTATTACTTTTTTACACAATAGAAATAGGTCTATAAAAATTGCGTTTTTATGTTGTCCTGTTCTGATAGCCATAACATTTCAGTTTTCTGTATACGAGCTGATTATGGGCTTGTTTTTTGTGGGATGAGTTGACGTTTTTATTAGTACCAATATGGGGGGCCTTTGCCGCATTTGATCAATTTTTATTATGTTTTTTGTGAGGCATTTTTGAAACAAAATACTACCATTCCTGGTAGTGTTTTATTTTTATTTTCTACAGCGGGTCACCGTGGCAGTATAGCTGACATGTTAGAATTTACTCAGCAGGGTCGATACGAATTACAGCGATACCCAATTTGTATTTTTTATTAATGTTTACTGCTTTTTACACAATAAAAACACTTTTATTCAAAAAGGAAATAAGTTTTTGAATCGCCATAGTCTGAGAGCCCATAACTTTTTTATATTTCTGTGTACGGAAGGCTGTGTAGGGGCTTAGTTTTTTGCGGGATGAGTTGACGTTTTATTTTTTTTTTTTTTTTTTTTTATTGGTAATCATTTTTGGGGACACGGCTTTTTTGATCAGTTTTAAATCCGTTTTTTGTAGGGCAGGGTGAAGAATACTGATTCCTAGCAGTGTTTTTTATTTTTATTTTTTAACAGCGCTCACCGTGCAGTATCCATGATCAGTTTAGCTTTACTCTCTTGGGTCGATACAATTACGGATTGATACCTATTTATATAGTTTTTTTTAATTTGGAAGCACTTTAAAAAAATAAATGGTTTTTATTGTGTTAAATAAAATTTATGCCTCGCTGTTCTTTGAGAGCCATACTTTTTTATATTTCCGTATTAACAGAGACGTGTAAGGACTTTTATTTTGTGGGATGAACTGACATTTTACTTGGTATTAAACTTTGGCATTTATTTGACTTTTTGATCGCTTTTTATTCAATTTTATGTGCTGCAGGATGATACCAAAATGCAATTCTGTGAATGTTTTTTGTTTTTTTTTTTTAAAGAGTTCAACGTACGGGTTAATAAACATGACAGATTTATAGGGTAGGTCGTTACGGCAGCGGCTGATACAAATATGGGTACTTTATTTTATCTTTTGATCTGTTTTGAGGTGATTGGAGTTCTTAAAGGGGAAAAAGGACAGCGTACATGTTTTAATTTTATTTTTTGTGTCGTGTGTTCTTTTTTTACTTTTTTTTTTTACTATTTCACATTTTTTTACATCTCCCCAGTGGGATTTGTAACAGAGGTCAAAATCCCCACCGGGGGAAAAAAAAATCGTTAGATTGCTGTTTGAAGGGCGATCTGTGCACAGCGTTACTGATGTGCACAAGGTCGGCCATGGCAATAGTGACACATGCCCACAATGATTGTGGGCCCCATGGTGACGTCACCAGACTACCGGATGCTTTCAGAAAGCATCCGGGGGAGTCCGGTAGGAGGACGGCGAGCGGCATCTCTGCCGCTTGCTCGCCGATCGTAGGCAGAGAGGAGCTATCCTCCTGCCTGCGGCCTTCATTTTGAGGCCATGACAGGCTGCGGTAATGATGCGTTTTTCACCCGCGTGCCGGAGCTCACTCCAGCCGGTGGTGATGAGGGCATGAAGCCAGCGGTAATTTTAAAGCTGTTCCACTGTCGCGATCACGCGAGGCTGACCGCAAGCCCGCGCGATCGCAGGGCGTATGCATAGTTCCATTTGCGGGAAGTACACTTCCCGCTAGGGCGTATGCATACGCCCCTATGTGGAAGGGGTTTTTAAAGGAGTTTTATCGTTTGAACTGTTCGTGCTGTTCAGCTAATTCTGTGAGATTGAGTTTGAAAATACAGGGGCGGAGTCTCCCTGTCAGCAAGTGTTGTCTCCCCTCCCAGGAGGCGTGTCTCTCCTCACTGAAGAACTGTGACATCATAATTTTGTATGAAGCCATGGGATGCCTGAAGGGTTGTATGGATATACAGCTCTGTAGCTCCTGCTGACTTTCTTATGTCTGCAGCCTTCAGGCTCACAAGCTCCCTGCTGTGCTATATTGCAGTAATACACACAGATGAGACATGTGATGAGTGTTACACTGCCCTCCCCCTTCTCCTCTGTTACAAGCTGCAGTCTGTGTTATATTTTATTATGGAACAATGCACACTGCCTCCTACCCTTCTCTCCCCCTGTTAACAGGCAGGAGACTCTATATACTGTGGTTATATGGGGGATCTGTGACCTTAAGGGGTTTTGCACCATGTAATGTCGACGTGGGATGCTTAGAAATTCAATAAGTAGGCCCTTTCCTAAATTGCATGTCATTTAGAAAAAAAAGTGTAAAAAAAATGCAGCTATCACCCAAGTAAAGATGTCAACTCTATCACTCAACGTTCACTGACAGCAAGCACCTGTTATATCTCTTAGTTTACACACTGAAAGCCAGCAGCTTTTACTTCTGTTCTAGTGGTGTTCACCCAAATTGTACTGACAACAGGCAGAGATCTTTACTCAACTACAAGGACAAATTTCAGCTTCAAGTAAAGATCTCTGCTTGCTGTCAGTGACATGTGAGTGAATACAATGGGGAGAGAAGCAATAAGCTTTGAGAGAAGACTCTGCTCAACCTATAAGTAACTTGGGCTGGTAGTGCAGCGGTAGAGCTTTGCTCTTACAATTAAAGGGTTTGGAGTTCTAGTCCTTCACAGAGTATTTTTTCCCCCCTAAATTCTACACATATGTAGAGAGACCTAACATATATATGTCAATCTCTATAATGATACATAGCTCCCCTATATCATGTCTCATCCCCCAGAGTATATGCATTGTATCACATACTGTATGTTGGAAGTGCTTGGTGTGACTGGGAGGATGGGACACTATATAGGGGAGCTGTGTGTGTGTATATATAAAATTATAGATGTTACACATATATTTTCATATCTTTACATATGTGTACAATTTATAAAAGAAAAAAAAAAACTACTGATGGGGCTTGAATCCTAACTCTCTCTTGGAGAGCTGATCAGCTAAGCATTTTACACTACATATACGTTTGTAAAAAACACTGTGTTGAATCCTTATGTTATACATACAGATGATGATGTCATAAGGAGGCGGGGCTTGCATTACATCTGAGGAACAGAACCCCCCTCTTTTCAAAGTAGCGTTAAGAACTGGACCTGTGAGGAGGTAAAATCAACCTCTTGGCAAAAGCCCTTTAAAACAGGCAGACATTGCCCAGATCATTCACCTAGAGCTGGGAGGTGTGTTATAGAGCCAGCAGACCTTGGTTTCACTGTCGATTTTAATAGCTCAGAGGGGAGTAAACACAGAGTATGCAGGCAGCCAATCATTTCCTGTCTAGGGGCGTATCCTAACAGGCTGAATGAAATGTCAGCCAGCCAATCACAGTGTCCGACCAGCAACAGCAGAAATAGAACACAGATTTACAGAAAAGCTCATATCTGCTAAACCAAGTGACTGAGGTAATGCAACTCAATTACAAAAGTGCTTATTTTTACTGTCCCCATAATCTGAGACATGATCTTTGTAGCGATAAAACCCCTTTAAGGGGTTAAAGCTGGATTTGGATTCAAAAAGATTTCCCAAACTTTAAACATCCCAAGAAGCACTGGGCAAGCGATTATATATGAAATTGAAGGAGTATCAGACCACTGAAAATCTACCAACTCCTGGCCGTCCCTCTAAACTTTCATCTCAAACAAGGAGAAGACTGATCAGAGATGCAGGCAAGAGGCCCATGATCACTCTGGATGAACTGCAGAGATCTACAGCTGAGGTGGGAGAGTCTGTCCATAGGACAACAATCAGAAGTATACTGCACAAATCTTGCCTTTATGGAAGAGTGGCAAGAAGAAAGCCATTTCTCAAAGATATCCATGAAAAGTCTGGTTTACAGTTTGCCAGAAGAAACCTGGGAGACACCAAACATGTGGAGGAAGGGGCTCTGCTCAGATGAAACCAAAATCAAACTTTTTAGCCACAATGCAAAACGATATGTTTGGCGTTAAAGCAACATAGCTCATCACCCTGAACACCCCATCTCCACTGTCACACATGGTGGTGGCAGCATCATGGTTTGGGCTTTTCTTCAGCAGGGACAGAGAAGATGGTTAAAATTGATGGGAAGATGGATGGAGCCAAATATAGGACCATTCTGGAGAAAACCTGTTGGGAGTCTGCAAAGACCTTAGACGGGGGACGGAGATTTATCTTCCAACAAGACAAGGATCCCAAAACAAAAAGAAAATTTACAATGGAAGGTTCACAAATAAAATATCCAGGTGTTAGAATGGCCAAGTCACAAGTCCCGACCTGAATCCAATCGAGAATCTGTGGAAAGAGCTGAAAACTGCTGTTCACAAACACTCTCCATCCAACCTCACTGAGCTCCAAGGAAGAATTTCGGTCTCTCAATGTGCAAAACTGATAGAAACATACCCCAAGCAACTTGCAGCTGTAATCGCAGCAAAAGGTGGCGCTACAAAGTATTAACTTAGGGGGGCTGAATAATTTTGCACGTCCCACTTTTCAGTTTTTTATTTTTTACAAAAGTTTAAAATATCCAATAAATTTCCTTCCATTTCACAATTGTTTTCCCACTAGTTGTTGATTTTTTCACAAAAAAAATGTAAATTTTATATCTTTTTTTTGAAGCCTGAAATGTGGCAAAAGGTTGAAAAGTTCAAAGGGGCCGAATACTTTCGCAATGCACTGTACTGTACAAGCATCTGTTACCAATAGACTTGGACACAAGTCTAGCTCCTGTGCTCTCATTTAACATCTTATGTTAGAATTATCCATCAGACAAATGGAGTGGGTGCAGCAGCAGCATGGTGTCATCTTCCTCCGTAACCTTACAATGTCCATTTTATAATACAACTAGAGATGGGCGAATCGATTCTAACGAAGTGGAATTCGTTTAGAATTTCAGGAAAACTTCGGTTCAGAACGAAGTTGAACTTTGGGGTACTTCGGGTGAACGAAGTGTGCTTTTGATTGATAAAATGGCTGCGAGCACATGGCGCTACATGGGGCAAAGCACTCTGGGAGGAAGAAGGGCATAGCCTGCATGACATGTGCAAAGGTGAAGCCAATCAGAGACCGGCGGGATTCTGTGACGTCACCCCACTATATAAGTCCGGACGCGACGCCGGGAGCTCACACTCCTCTCACTGTGCTCATCAGGGAAGGTGCTGCCGCGGCTGATGGCTCTTACTGAAGAATTGATTTTTATATAGCGATTTTTGTGGGGTGTCTCAGCTTGTCTCAGAGACTGTTCTCTTAATGTTCTATTTCAAATTTTTTGGGGTATTGGATCTGAAATCCAGTGTGCGTCCACTGCAGCTGCATATAAATTCAATATCCAAGTGGGATCTAAGCCAGTTCCCTGTTGTATTCTTTTTAAAGAAACAGCGTTTTTACAATACAAATACCACTTCATTTTTGGCTGCTCAATTCTATTGCGCAATTTACATCCAGGGGTTAATTAAGCGTTGTTTTGAAGGTTTGATGACCCCAAAATAAACCGTCTTTTTCAACGCCAAAATATATACATTTTTCCTATAGCCTAATTCACAAGCAAAGGTTAATTACAACTGTATCTCTTGTTGTGTGGCGTAGAAAACACGCAATTGTAACACGCTACAAAGCTACTATTTTTTGCGGCTCAATTCTTTGGCGCAATTTACATCCAGGGGTTAATTAAGCGTTGTTTTGCTGGTGTGCTGACCCCAAGAAACCGTCTTTTTCAAAGCCAAAATATATAAATTTTTCCTGTAGCCTAATTCACAAGCAAAGGTTAAGTACAACTGTATCTCTTGTTGTGTGGCGTAGAAAACACGCAATTGTAACACGCTACAAAGCTACTAGTTTGTGCGGCTCAATTCTTTGGCGCAATTTACATCAGGGGTTAATTAAGCGTTGTTTTGCTGGTGTGCTGACCCCAAGAAACCGTCTTTTTCAACGCCAAAATATATCCATTTTTCCTGTAGCCTAATTCACAAGCAAAGGTTAATTACAACTGTATCTCTTGTTGTGTGGGGTGGAAAACACGCAATTTGTAACACGCTACAAACGTACTAGTTTGTGCGGCTCAATTCTTTGGCGCAATTTACATCCAGGGGTTAATTAAGCGTTGTTTTGCTGGTGTGCTGACCCAAGAAAACCGTCTTTTTCAACGCCAAAATTTTAATAAATTTTTCATGTAGCCTAATTCACAAGCAAAGGTTAATTACAACTGTTTCTCTTGTTGTGTTGCGTAGAAAACAACGCAATTGTAACCAGCTACAAAGCTTCTAGTTTGTGGGGCTCAATTCTTTGGCACAATTTACATCCAGGGGTTAATTAAGCGTTGTTTTGCTGGTGTGCTGACCAAAAATAAACCGTCTTTTTCAACGCCAAAATATATACATTTTTCCTGTAGCCTAATTCAGTCGAAGGTTAATTAAGCCTGTTTGTGCTTTTACATTTAGTAAAAACACAGTGTTTTTAAACGTACACTACAAGTAAATTTTTCCTGGCCATTTGTGGGAGCGCAATTTATATCCAAGGGTTACCCAAGTTGTTACTGGGTTCATTTGGAGTCAAAAACAGGGTGTATATTTTTTCTTACAGATATCTCTCAAACATTTTGTCTGTACTTTTTAAAACAATAGTATGTCGACAGGGAGGTGGAGGTCTGCCCTCGAGGGGCAGGGGAAAAACATTCCTGGAACGGCCCCGGTCGCAGCACAGCAAGGGGACGTGGCAGGGGTCATGGGTGAGGCCACAATGCCGCTGTCATCTAGGGGCCCGTGTTTTGTTCAGAAACCCCAAGGGTTCTTGTTGGTTGTAGGCATCCTCTTCCCCCCCAGATGCATCTGACAACCCCCCCAAAGGTCGGTGGGAAACCTCAGACACTACCATTATTTGGGCATGGCCGGGAGGGCGGGTCAGCGGCCCTCACCGTCCTACCCCGCCTTGTCCCATCGGTTCCCCAGCAGAGATCTACTATGGGGTCTGGGGCTCAGGCCACTATATACAAGGATGAAAAATTTGAGGAGGGCTTTGCGTACTTGGCAGCAAAAGAAAGGGGGCCCAATACCCCCGTTCTTGCAGTAGGCGGCAAAGTTAGATGTGGAGGTGGCATGGGGGTCATTTGTGAGAGGTCGGGCTCGGCAAAAAAAAGACCGGGTGTGAGGACAGCAGTGCGATGAAAACAAATCTTGAGAGTAGCCGACCCCCCTTGGGACCCGGGTGAGGAAAGGGGTTTATCTCGTCAGGAGAAGGGGCGTCAGCTTGCGCGTCAGGCAGCGCAAGAACAAGTGGGTGGGGGTTGGGTGGTCAGCAGGATAGCAGCGTGTGAGGTCGGGACCCCAAGGGGCCCCGGGGTAAAAACCCCCGCTTCGGGTCCAAAAAAGTGCGCACAGGGGCTCAGCGAGGCGGCCGGGGTAGTCACTCGTGGGGGAGTTTTTTGGGGGGAAATCCGATATCGGCGGTTTGGCAGTTTTTTGCTAAAAACCCCGGAGGACCCGAATATGGGTTAGTAGAATCTTGGGCAAAAAAAGTGAAGCGTGGCCCCCAGGGGCTAAGTTGGCCCACGGCCCTGCGTCAAACACATCCCGCGTCACCACCCGGTTGGCCTGGGGAAATGTAGCTCAGATTTTTTTTGGTTTCCCCCCTGCGCCGCAAAAGCAAGCAGAAGCGCAGCAGCGCCCAAGTGGCAGCTTGCCTTGCCCCCAGTCAAGGCTCCCCCCCTCTCCCAAAAGGGGCTTTTTCTTTTGTCTTTCTCCCGGCCCGATGCCCCTGCCCCTCGCTACTCATGGCGCCAGCAGGGTTTTCGGAGGGGATTGAAAGGACAACGTATGGTCCAACCATTTTGGGGCCCAGAAGCTGCCCGTGCTCTGCCAAGTTGTTGGTACTGCAGCCCCCTCCCTTTTTCCAAAATGGTGGATCTGCCCCCGTTGGAAAAACTAATGGCTTGTGCCGGTGAGATGGAGAGTTAAACCCGTAATTTTTTTTTCCCAAAAAAAGGCGTAAGCACTTCATAAATATGTAAAACAAAGGGGGTGGGTCGCCCTTGGCTTTCGGTTTTTTCCCAAGGTGAGGGGCAGCGCGGACGTTTGGGAGCTGAACTACGGTCAGGGCCATTTACATTCCTTTAGGGCCCCCAGGGTGAATGTGTTCCCCCCAGGCAACCAACCCCTTGGAAGGGACGCCGCTTTCTCCTCCCGTTGTCAAACTGCTGCACCTGCGCCAATGTCGCCTCCTCCTCCCCCCACCACCCCTCTCGCCCCCACAATTTTGCCCCATCATACCAATGTTTAGGGCACAGCGGTGTCAGGGCAGTTCTACACCTGGCTTGCATCGGCAAAACAAAGTCAAAAAAGGGGGAATGCTCCGCGTCAGCAGCAATAAATCATGTTGGTTTTCTCCGCCAACTGCAAACGGAACCATGGTAAAGACAAAGGGAGGAACATGGTGTCCGCCCTGCCCCGAGGAGGGATGGTCCATGCCCCCTGCATGGCGCAGTGTTAAATCGGTTTGTGAAAAGGTTCCTGAAGTTTTCCACCGATTTTAGAAATTCTAAAAATGGCAGGAAACTGTGCATGATTTATCATTCGTAAAAAGCCAGGAACCCCCTCCCGGTTGCAGCGGCAGAACGGCTTCCCCCAACCCACACTCTAATTGCGATGTTTCCACCCGTGAATTCAAGCTGCCATGTTGGACGATGTATGAAAGGGAAAGGCCATTAACGTTTTTTTGGATCCAGGCAGCGAAGTACTCCCCTTGTAACTTTGATGTCAGCCATTGGCAGTCAGCTTTGACACCTGCCGTTTGTTGAGGCCATTCGGGAGGCGAGTTATTTGTCAGTCGCCGGGGGATACGGGATGAAAAACTCATTCCACTGCTTATGCCCTGGAACAGATGCTAAAAATCTGTTGGGCGGGGATGGGGACGTGGGCGACTACATCTCGGGCACATGAGTCCGTTGGGGAAATAAAATGGAGGGGAGGGGGGGGACATTGGGCAGAAGCTTGTTGGTGAAATGAGGGGATTTTCTCCCCAGGTGCAAGAGGGAGGAGTGGAGAAGCTGGAGGAGGTGGATGGAGTGAGGAAGACGAGGAGATGACCCCCAAGCCCCGTGGCAGTATACAGTGGAAAGGGGAGGGGCCCCCCTCGGGGCCCTTTGTGCGATGGCCGCGCATGTTTATTTGCCTGGTAGTGACAGCCGAAATAGTCAGCATCGGGCAGAGGGATGACTTTGGCTCTCCCCCCTATTGGACCCTCGTACCTTTCCAAAATGGGACCCTTTTTCCCAAGCTTTTGAGAGGGAAGACAAACTCAAAATCTATGGGGAAATCCTCCGTAAACAGTTTTGGGTGTGCCTATGTGCGGTCGTCCCCCCTTGAAGGTTGACCGGGGGGGTTCCCCCAGCGCTCACGTACTATGCCCCAGCTGTGGGGGAAGGGGGGGGGGTGGAGGAGTACCAGCTCCCCTCAGTGTAACCCCAAGTTGGAGTCACTATGAGCAGCTTCCTTCACCCGCCTAGTGGGGGGGAGTCGCCAGCCAGAGGACCCGGAGCATCCCGAACCAAAGGTTGTGGCCTACTTGGACAGAAAATTGCCACCTCAGTTAGAAGATCCCCTGGACTTGGGCAACCAAACTGGATGTGTGGCCGCAATTGCCGAGTTTGCAGTGGAGAAGGTCCTGCCCCGGGCCCGTGTGTGGCATCAGAGCGGGGTTCAGTGTGGCGGGGGCCATCGTTAGCCCAAGGAGAACCCGTTGTCCACGGAAAAAAGTGGAAAGACTGACCTTTGTCAAATGAATCAGGCGGGTCGGCCGGATTTCCACACACCCAATGCCCTTTGGGTCGTTGGTTCAAATACCTGCCTTAGCCCCTATTTGATTTCCGCCACCCACCTGATGCCCCCACATCTGCTGCCAGTTTTTCCATCTGCCCACCACCATCTTTTCCAGGGACTTGGTATTGCCACCCCTAAACATCTTCATTGTGCCCCCTCTATGACCTCATGCTGTGCTGCTTTGCGTTGCCCTGACATCCCCCACTGTGCATTGTGCCACTGTCTGCCTCATGTGTGCTGTGGCTGCTGCCCCTGTCCTCCACACTGTGTCTTGTGCCCCTGCCTGACCTCTGCTTTGCCGCCCTGACCTTCCCTTAGCATTGTGCCACTCTGTGGCTTCCCCCTTTTTTTGCCCCCTCAGAAAAGTTTGGCCATGCCCCGATCTCTGTGCTGCGTTCGTGACCTCCACATGTGTGATTGTGCCACTCTGTGGCAATACTGTTTTGCCCCCCTCCCCCGAATTTTTTTCCCTGCCGATCCATGGGGCTGCTGTCGTGTTTCCACAGTGTTTCATTGTGCCCTTGTGGTACTGTTTTGCCCCCCCCAGAAAGTCATTGTGCCCTGCCTGATTCATGTGTGCTGTGTGACCCCCAATGTATCATTGTGCCACTCTGTGGCCCAATATGTTTTGCCAAAACCCGAATGTCATTGGCCAATGCCTGACCTCATTTTTGTGCCGCCGTGACCTCCCCTGCGTGATTGCGCCCCTTGTGGCCAATACTGTTTTGCCGCCTCCCGAATGTTATTGGCCACTCTGACTCTATGCTGCCGCCGTGACCTCCCCCACTTGTGATTGTGCCCCTCTGTGGCATAAAATGTTTTCCGCCTCCAGAATGTAATTTTTGCCACTGCCTGATTCATGCTGTGCGTTTGTGACCCCCCACGTATCATTGGCCCTCTGTGGCCCAATATGTTTTGCCGCCTCCGAATGTCATTGTGCAATGCCTGATCTCGCTGCTGTGTGTGACTCCACCGTACATTGTCCCCCCTCTGTGGCTATCTGTTTTGCCCCTCCAGAAATGTCATTGTGCCACTGCCCGATCTCTACTGCTGCCGCCTTGATCTAACTGTGTGATTGTGCCACTCTGTGGCCTAATATGTTTTTGCCGCCTCCCGAAAGTCATTGTGCCACTGCCTGATCTCATACTGCTGCCGCCCGTGACCCCCACACTATGTGATTGTGCCCCTCTGTGGCCTAAAATGTTTTGCCCCCTCCAAATGTCTTGTGCCACTGCCCCGATTCATGCTGCTGCTGCGGTCCTTTCCCCCTGTTCATTGTGCCACTCTGTGGGGCCCAATACTGTTTTTCCGCCCCCAGAAAGTCTTGTGCCCTGCCTGATCTCATGCTGCTGCTTTCGTGACCTCCACATGTATCATTGTGCCAAATCTGGGCCTAATATGGGTTTTTTCCGCCTCCAGAATGTCATTCTGCCCTGCCTGATCTCATGTGCTGCTGTCGTGACCCCCCACTGTGTGATTTGCCATTCTGGGCTTCCTCCGTTTTGCCACTCCCGAATGTCATTGTGCCCCTGCCTGACCTCATTTTTGCTGCGCTGGGGCCCCCCGCTCTCAGTCATTGTGCCACTCTGTGGCTTCCCCGTGTTTTGCCCTCCAGAATGTCATTTTTGCCCCTGTGAACTCATGCTGCTGTGGCTGGCCGTCACCCCCCAACTCTGTCAATAATGTTGCCACCTGAGCTCTCAGCTTGTTTTTTTTTCCAGCCCTTTTGGGTTTTTTGGGATGACTTTATCAGGCTACTTTTCCCCCTTTAGTTTTTTGGTCAGTTTTTCCCTCAAATGCCCCGGGATTTTATAGGAAGCGTTTAAAAGCGGCGGGAGTCATTGGTGTCATACAAAAAAACAACATTTTATGAAGACCAAACCAAGTCCCCCTGCATATTTAAGTGGCAAAAACGTTCTCGCACCTGCAGGCCTGTTTCAGCCTGGAAAATTAGTGCTTTTTAATGCGATTCTGCTGAAGTAATTCGGAACAAAGAAAAATTTTTTCGGAAAAAATTTGGCGAAGGGGGGGACGAAACGAATTTTTGAGAAAATTTCCCCCTTAAATACAACCATTGGCACTTGATCCTTTTGTGGGATGCCAAGTGTTCGAAAGAGCACAGCACCTTTTAACCTGTCTCAGAATGCTGAAACATTTATTGTTGAGAAAACTAATAGTGATTGACACACGCTGACATTTCACATCTTTCTTCTTTGCTTTCTGAATTTTTAATATAATTTATTATGCAAAATATTAATTGGATTAACAGCAACTAAGAGCATGATGTTCACGTGTCATCTACTCGTGTGGGATAAATGAGTCAAATGGTTCTGCTGATGCTGTTATTCTTACAGCAGAAAACAGATGTCAGGGGAAATACATAGGCATAATGCAATAACAACCCACAGATCTTTCCATACATTTATCTCGCGTGTCACATGTCACATGCACCATTTCGCATAGTCACATCTGTCCTCAGTAAGTAGGAACATACCCATAGTTTCAAGAGCTTTCCCTGTATTCTTTGTCTGCTTTTTCATGAAAGTCTCATGTAGCTCTAGTGCAGCATTGATGTTCAGACTAAGTATCACTGATTAAAAGCTTAGATACACTAGCTGTAGTAACCCTGGAAATTATTTCAGGATGCTAAAGAATTTTACCTCCTCCTTGAAAGTCTAATACAGTGGTCCCTCAACATACAATATCAATTGGTTCTGGGATGAAAATTGTATGTTGAAATCATAACTTCATGGTGTAGTGTGTCCATGGGAAGACTGGAAATTGGTTCAGAAGCCTTAAACTGTTTCCCCAAATTAAAGTATGAAGTAAAGATAATGAAGCAGATAACTAATATAGATAATGTCTGTCCATACAGTGTCGAACTACAGTGCCTAGGACCCACCAGTGGAATTTCATTCTAGAGGTCAATCAGTGGAGTTGATTCTGGGGCAAACCCTATGGCTGGTTCAGATGGTGTCAAGCATGTGTGGTGGCAACCAGGTGAGAAGTACAAAGACAAGTGTGTCTCACCAATCATGGTGATAGGAGTGTCTTGGTTTGGGGCAGCATGAGTGTTGCTGGCTGTGGGGACCTACAGTTCATTGAGGGAACCATGAATGCCAACATTTACTATGACATACTGAAGCAGAACATGATTCCCTCCCATCTGGGCTGCAGAGCAGTATTCCTACATAATAACAACCCCAAACACACCTCCAATATGACAACTGCCTTGCTAAAGAAAATACAAGTAAAGGTGCTGAACTGGCCAAGCATGTCTCCAGACCTAAACCCTATTGAGCATCTGTTGGGCATCCTCAAATGGAAGGTGGAGGAGCGCAAAGTCTCCAGTGCTGTGATGTCATCATGGATGAGTGGTAGAGCATTCTAGTGGCAACCTATGAAGCTCTAGTAAACTCCATGCCCAAGAGAGTTAAGGCAGTTCTGGAAAATAATGGTGGCCATACAAAATATTAACATTTTTGGCAAATTTGTCCATTTTCACTTAGTAGTGTACTTTTGCTGCCAGCGGTTTAGATATTGTTGGCTGTGTGTTGAGTTATTTTGTGGGCACACCAAATATACACCAAAGGTACAATACAATATTTACAACAATGTGAGGGGTGTACTCACTTTTGTGAGATACTGTATTCCTGTTACAGTGACATGAATGCAGGAGGTTTATAATCTGTAGTGCACAAGGCTACAGAGCTCTAAGGGTTAAATCATTAACTTAAACAAGATCCGGTGCTAGATGTAAGACTCAGCAGTGAGTGACTCATCGTGGTCAAACAATCGAATAAGAGAGAGCAGAAAGGTGGTCAGTAACAAAAAAAACTTATGTACATTAGCAGTAGATAATATCTCCTGAACAAAACAAAATCAAAATAGCAATCTATTTGTTAATAGTCTTCATTTACCCTTCCCTACATGTTAAAAGCTGATCATTGTAGTGAGAAAGCCCCTGCAAGGGCTTTTCAGGCTTGTAGGTGCTTAGCGACCACAAACAGAAATGTAAATAAATCTCTGGACTATAGTACAGGCTGTGACTCAAGATCAATACAAATAAGTAAAAGAATTTATTAATATAATTAATATATTAGTTACTTTTAAAGCCGCTAACAACCTATCTCATTGACATCTTCACTATGAATTCCTCAGAAGAGACAGAATTGTTATTATTCATTTTATGGCAATTTATAACAGAAAATAACAATAATATGTGGTTAAAATAAATTTTTGCTTTTCCCAAATTCCTTTTGTCCAGTAAAAAAAACAAAAATAATATTTCCAAGTTATGCCACTATCATGGAGCTATAATAACTCACGGTTATGGAGATATCTCATTAAATGCTACATTGGGATCAGCTATTGGTTCCTCCAGATGATGTCTTAGGTATGCATCCATGGCTGGAAAAAGGGATTAATATTAGCCAGATAGTACTCTCCCTATTTAGCACCTCAAACTTTCACCTTGTAAACACTGCAGAGTCATTGCCCTGACAACGGTGGCCCCACTCAGGAGAACCCTATAGTGCCCCTATACATAGCAATAAACGCCTTGTCTCCCCTTATTCATTTGTATACAAAATTATGAATAAACATCTCATTAAAGTAAGTGCAATCATACTGCACTAAATAACCGTTAACTTAATGTAATTTCGTAAGACAACATCTCAGACCACTACACTTGGACAACATTTATACTCAAATCTGGGGCCCCGGATACCACCAAACATTAGGTGTCTGTCTAATTCACTTGTAAACACAGCAGAGTCATTGCTCCGACAATGGCTGCCCCACTCAGGATACACTAACCATAAGAAAACCCTATAATGCCCCTATACATGAATCTCCTTCAATGCTATAGTGTTTTGTATGAAAAGGTTCTTTCCAGGTTTTATCCCCAGAAAGAAGGTCCTATTCCCAGGTGTTATACCGAACGCATTTCCCTTTCCTAGTTACTCGGTGGGCTCAGCAGGGGACAAAAAAAACAACTAAAAACTAGTGTTGAGCGATTATTATCGACAAAGTTGAAATCGGCACAGTTTTTATGTTTGGCGAATTTTTTAGATCATGCGATAATTTTTGGTTAAAATCAGGGCATCATTTTAAAATGCGCCATTTTTGGGGGTTCCCGTTTATTTTGGTGGCCAGCAAATCAGCTTACAGAATAGGAGGGTTTAGATTGTGTGCCCCCTTTTTTTTACTGGGAGTTTGGTTGCGATTGTGGAAAATCACATGCCTGTTTTAATAGAAAAGCCCCTTCCCGTTATGATCAGTGTCTGTCAGCGTCTATTGCAGTAGGAGTGCGCCTGCCTGTGTCCTAAAGCTCAGCAAAATTATTTATTTCTTCACAGAGAAAGCTCTACTGTTGTGTGATCCTTACAAAAATTAGTTAGACAGAGATTGAAGATTTTATGTAGTTAGGTAGAGAATTTTAAAGGAGCATCTACCCCTGTAAAGTATTGTGGGGGTGGGGGCCCGGGACGAACACCCGACAAGCTTTTAAGATACTGGATATGTTCACCAAGACTTTTGTGTAGACATGCACTGCAATAGCTTTTATTAACGTTTTTTTTTTGAAAAATTTCCCGGTATTGGGCAGCCCGAACTTATATTGGGTACACTCTTTTTAGTAAATGCGGTTCTTTTTTAGGTGCAAAAAACCCCTTTTTTTATCAGTGTCATTTCAGTAGGTGTTCTTTTTCAATTTTGCCCATTCAGCTTTGTTGATATAGCCACCTTGAGATAAAATTGAACCCGCAATTTTTTTTAGTCAGCAAGGTTTTATGGTGCCCCAAAAATACCTTTTATTTCCGGGAAAAAATTTCAGATACGTGTTTTTTTACTTTGATGCAGTAGCTTTTTTCATTTACCCCAAATTAAAAAATGTGAAACAGCAATTTTGAGTCCCACAGGTGAAATTGAAAGGTGCCAAAAATACTTTTATTATCCCAATCTTTCAGATTCGTGTTTTTTCACTTTGGCGCAAGCCAGCTTTTTTGTAAAATTATTTGCAGTTAAATTTGAATTTTCAGCAATTTTTGTTGTCCCCAAAGGGAAATTAATAGGTGCCAAAAAATACCTTTTTTTTATCCGAATAATTTCCAGATAGTTTTTTTCATTTTGGGCAGTACAGCTTTGTTGATGGCACTTTGAGTTTTTAAAAGTGAAAATGGGAATTTTTTTAGTCACCACGGTGATTGAAAGGTGCCCAAAAAAACCTTTTATTTCCGAATACATTTCAGTAGTGTTTTTTTCACTTTGGCGCCCTACAGCTTTGTTATTTAGGCCCTTCCACTTAAATGGAATACAGCAATTTTGTGTACACAGGTGAATTGAAGGTGCCCAAAAAATACCTTTTATTTCGAAAAACATTTCAGATACGTTTTTTTCACTTTGG